>NQII01002277.1:275143-315558 GCA_002778355.1 Clitarchus hookeri | reverse complement strand
TGATTGACGCGTGTCTCGTACTGACAGTTGGACTACCGCTACCTACCAGACATCTTCAAGACCTTCACCAGCAACCCCGGAAGAAGTTTTCACCCCTTGGACATCCACTACCCTTCAGGTAGTGCCACCCGAGTCCCATCTGGCCCACAGCATCAAGTTATTGAGGGTCAGTTAGTATCATAACTACGTAGCCGCATCAGCTCTTGTTTAGTTTAGACCCAGGTCCCGTTCACCTGGTTAATCGTAGTCTACTTCTGTTACAGTCCTTGTTATTTAGCAGTTAGTACGAGCCACCATGTTTATTTCTTCACAGTAGTAAACACGTTTTCTATTGAACCTCCAACTACTGATTCTAGGGTGGCTGTGACTTTTATCCCCCATAGACGTCCGCCCCCCAGGGAAAAGCAGGATTACAGCGTCATTACAACCCAATTGCCGAACCTATAGAAGTATTGCGGGCTCCCTTAACTGGGTGCACGTACATCGCGAACACACCCATTAGATGGTCACCCATACTGTGCACCTTGTGTACAGTACGGTAGAACCCCAACCACTAGGAACTAAATCCACAAGGTGGCTAGTCAACCAGCCCAGCCAATTCACTCCATCCACCGCGCTGAACTGTCACCGGTTGGAGTAATCGGGTACGGCTGTGGGTGGCTCGGTCCCAACTGGCTTTACACCTAGCTAGGGATCTTCATCGCTGCTCTTCCTTAGTGTGACAGACCTTAGTTCCTATCTCTATGCCATACACCCATAGGAGTGGTGTGAAGTGGCAAGCTTGGAAGGTAGCTACTGCCTCCAAATCCAACGTGAGCTGTAACCCAGCCCCAACTGCCATCTGCAGCATAAGCTCCCGGGAACGAGCTCAAGCCGCCTGACAACTGGTGAAGCCTTACCTCTTAATCTCCCCACACTCCCTATTTAAGCTACCCTACAAGACCGCCGGCGAGCCACTCCAAGTCGTCGTCGACTTCTGTCAGGTGCTCCATGTCCCACTGGGTATACCGAACCCGTGGTTCCAGCATCGCAGGATCAGTAGCCCTCTGCGGGCTACCATCAGCACCGCCAGCTGGAGCACCACCTCCACCCAAAGACTGGGCACGTGTTCCGGCCAGCTCCAGCAGCAACAGCGACCGAGTCAAGAGCTACTCCGGGCCACGCCCAATACAGGTAAACCAGCGGCTGTGTGTACCCCGTAGTACAAAGGACAGTTAAGCTCACAGCAGACTATGTGCCATGCTGTCAAGCCACGCACCCTAGCTTATATACCGGCTGGGGTCCGGCAAGCAGCCAATAAATTCAGCCCAGTTGTATCACTCGTGTCCCTGACCGACACACAAAACCTTGTCCGACCGTGACGTCATGCGTCACAACTTAGGTGTAGAGTCTGTATAAAGCAAAGAATTAAGTAGCACCAACAACTATTCCTTTTTTAAAATACGAAATGGTAATGATTTCAACTTTACACAACAGAATAATTGAAAATGTTGTTATTACTATAATTGTAATTTAATTTATTCATTTTACAGGAAGAAAAAGTTGTGATTTCTAAGAATGTAAACGAGATTTTTGCTAGCCTAGAAAACACTTAATTTTCTAGAGTTGACTAACTTGTTTTTAAACATGGTGCGTTACTCTTTTATGTTTATAATTTCAATAAAGTATTTCCAAATACGGTACATATTTCACTAACCCAATTTTAATATTGGGTTTGTTTTTTTTGTGTTACATTGATTATTGTAATGATATATTTGGGAATACGAGACATATTTTGCTGCCTAATGTTAAAATGTGAGTGAGTGTTTGTTTTTTAATACTATAATTAAAATTTGACTGGAAGACGTGAATTTTTTAGCTCCTTGAAGTCTAATGTACTATATTTTGCGTAAAAACTAAATTTTGTGAAGATTTCGCTTTTATCATCATTTATTCGCGATAGCGTCAAGTACAAGGCCCTACCTATCAGAATGACAAAAATACTACGTTTTAGCGAATATATTTTTGGTTTTTGGGAATGTGTTTTCTTTGGTGTTTTATTCTACATCTGTAAATTTTTTTCAGGTTATTGTCCATACCAGTGAGATATGTTCTGTGTTTTACAGACACATTTTAATATGTCTAAAGCCCGCCGCACACGGAACGATTTTCCTTACGTTATTGCATGCGTGGAGTCTTGCTTGCTGCTGGACGTGCTCGCCCTCTGGAAATATCAATTCCTACGTGCAGTTCTGCTGCCTAGTCTACTGTTCTTCGGTAATTGAAATGGTGCTATTTTCTCTACATGTTTCTTTACTAGTTTCCGATCTCAGCCATTGAGAGCAAGGAAACACTTTATTTACATTGTAACATAATTTTTTTAGCAGTGTTAATAAATGCATAGAAGAAACATGTTTGTATACAGTTTTGAGGTTATCTGTGTACTTACCCAAATTCTTAGAAAAGCTTTGCCAGTTTTCTTTCCTTCAGACTAACCATTCTCTTGTCCACATTTGTTTATTTGTATACAATTTTTATTTCCATGATCCAAAACTGAAAGAATTGTAATTACAGCAATCTTTCTTCGCCATACAGTTCATTGCTTATTATTTTTGCCATATATTAAAAATTGTTAATGACTGCCAGCATTACTGGTTGACAGAGTAGCTGACAAGGAAACCCATACTGTGTGCGGCAAAACTAGTGATGGACCTCGCGAGTAACCAAGTTACATAGATCTTTGCATAGCTCTTAAATAATATCTTAACAAACTCGTAGGCAAAATAATCACATGTGCGCCAGGCTTAAGTTTAATTTTATGACACAATTTGCATTATGATAGCACCACTAATCAATTTAAAATGATTTTGAAAAAGTAATTTGGTAGCTGGTAATTAGAAATGAACCGTATAGGTTTTCCCCAGGTCATTACAATTCCTAAACCTCCCTTTCACCATTTAAGTCACTACAGGCCTTCACACAGTCTTTTGATAAAACTATCAGAGTCATGGTCATACCTATATTCTTCAAAAAAACATTTACATCAAAAATCTTTTATCAAAATCCTGAAAGGCAAACTTATTTATTTTTACAAAATCATTTTAAATTGTAACTTTGATCTTTCCTCTCTCTTTTTTAATACTTATAACCTAGAAACCAAGTGCTACAACCACACCATGAAAATTCGTTATACATTTGTGTCTACTTTTCAAATTCACATGAGGCTGCCTAAAATAAAGTTATTTTCAGAATATTATTGAATTTTTTTTAAAAACATGAATACCATACCTATAAATCATTTTCATAGTGTCTCTTTCACAACTTTATAAGTGGTGCCCATACCAATCCTAACATTTAACATGCAATTATTTTCAGGTATCCAGTGTTGATGTATAAAGTTCTTATGTATTAAGTGGTAATAATTTTCTAATGAATTTATTCAATGATTTGTTGTCTTGGTAATCAGTGAACACTTAATAAATATTTTTCACATCCAAAAATATACTACACCACCTCGATTGGGGTTCTTCCTAGCATTGTCAAAAATTCCATAAAAATAAAATGTAGCTTGAAAACACTGCAGTTGCCAAATTTTTCAGTTTACAAGATTATTGTATAAAATTTGTGGGCTCATAATGACAGGTGTTTTTGTTTCAGTGCTGCACCCGATAAACTATCATGTTTACTTGATCAGATGTGCCTCCAGACAAAAATTGTATCTGAAAACAGTTTAAAAGTAACAGTTCCACCAACCAGGCATGATATAATCCATCCTTGTGACATTTATGAAGATGTGGCCATTGCATATGGGTACAACAACATCAAGAAAACTTTTCCACTGACCAACACTGTTGGTGCTCAGGTAAAGAATATACTAGCATACAGAACAATACAGAATGGATTGCTCAAAATTGTATCACCTTTAGTGGGCTTGTTTTACTCTAAGGATGGGTTAGTTCCTGTTGTTGGTTTAGTCAGACTACTCGCCTCCCACTTAGATAAACCAGGTTTGATTCCCGGCGGGGGAATTTTTGCACGTGAGAATCGTGCCGAGTGATACCACTGGTTGGCGGGTTTCCTCTGGAATCTTGCATATCCCCTGCCCTTGCATTCTGGTACCACTGCATACTCATCTTACTTCACCCTCATTGGCTCTCAATACCTTGATGTTAAGAGCCGCCCAAATCTCTCCATTCTATCCTGTTGTCGGTTCTCAGTTTCACCAGTTCTTAACCTTGAGAACTTAACCGCAAATGGAAATTGTTTTCTTCATTTTATGTATAACAGCAACCGACATCGCTCCTACAAAATTCCCATTACAAGAATAACTAATACATATCTTACGGTACATAAAATTTATTTGCCAGGAAAATAGCACACACCACACAAACACAGTTTTTCTGTTGTAAACAAACAAGTTTTTCTGTCAGCCGTGAATTAAAACTGCCATAGGTGTTGCAGTCCTGGTGTGTGCATTGAGCCTGAAATTTTCCGCACTATCGACAGTAGCAACACTACCATAATTGCAGAGGAATATTGGAGAGGTTGATTATGGAGAAATCGCATCCATGTAAACTGTTTGTATGCCACTAGTGGAAACTACAGTCTTTACAATTTGGTAATGCATCTATAACATAAAAATATATTTTGAGTGCTTTGAGGTTATGAATTCTTCTGTGAATTCACACATGTCTTTAGTTCCAAAAAATTTAATACTTTTTTTGGCAGAAATGATATTTCTTTTATTTTCTGAGATAATAAGTAAATACAGTAATGTCTTCTGAAGTGTTGCAGTATTTTGCTATTTTGAGTGAAAATGAACTCTATGCAAAGTGTTCATTGTGTGGAAAACTGATTTCTCGGGGTGAGTCGAAATCAACATCAACCATAAAAAAGCACTTAGGGGAGAAATATTCATTAGTTGAAAATAGAACATACAGTTTTATTTCTACCAAAAAATACAAGTGACAGGTGAGTCAGATTTTTAAAAGTATCAGAGTTCTTTATAGAAATTGCACATATATCCCTTGAGAGGACAGCTGCCGACAAGAGTGAAGAGATTTGGGTGGCTCTTAACAGCGAGGTCTTGAGAACAGATGAGGGTGAAGTGAGGTGAGTATGGAGCAGTGGCGAAATGAAAGGGTGGGAAAATGGGAGATCCCAGAGAAAACCTGCCGACCAGTGGCATCGTCCGGCACGACTCCCATTTGCAAAAATCTGGGAGTGACCCATCTGAGGATTGAACCTGGTTCGCCTTGGTGGGAGGCAAGCATGCTAACTGCTCAGCCACTGCGGCCCCCCAGCTGCCGACAAGAGTCGCTGAAAAGTGGTAGGAACGTTTTTCAGCCTAAACAGCATTGTGTTGAACTGGTAGACTTCCCCCGTCAGGGGCGGTAAATGCTGTGTACTTCCTCAATCCCTCTTGCACATGGATTTGCTAGTATCCACAGCATAATTGAGCACACTAAAAATTTTGGCCCTGTCTATAGCCTTTAGGGTGTGACTCACATTAATGGATGTAGCTATTGGTTGCATAATTTGATTGAGGTTGTGATAGTTCACACAAAACTGTAATGTTCTGTCCTTTTTCGGTATAATACCATCCTGGCCTTATATGCCTAATCTGCGGGGAAGGGGGTTTATTAATTTCGAGCTGCTTCATTTTGTCGTCAATTTGTTTTTCTATGAGCTTACTACAAAAGGGGAATGGGTTGCATGCTGGCTTATTGTGTATTATGTGAGGCCGGCAAAAGTGAATCTCATGCCTGATGATGCTGCTGGTTTGCCTTAGGGTTCCCTGGTGCTCGAATACTTTGTAGTGCTCATTCAGGATAGCTACCATTTGCACCACCGAAGGCTCGTCTAATTGGTGATTCACTTCTTCGCCCTATATGCCTTGTTACGTTTCTGTTGTTTCTGGTTCTTTCCAGGTGACCGATCTCCACTTCTCAGTCCCTAAATATACTTTACCCTGCTGGCAGTCAATGATAGCTTATTGCTTAGTGAGCCAGAGTTGTCCTAAAATCATGATTTCTCTTAATTCTCTGGTTACATAGAACATGATGGGGATTGCCTCCTCTCTGACTTGGATTACTAGAGTGATTGTGCCATATATTCCTAGTTGTGCCCCTTCCTAGGCAAGATTCATGGCTTTGGAGGTTTTCTCTATCTTCATGGCCTGGTTGCTTCACTAAGGTTGACTGACAGATAAAGTTTGCATTAGCTGCAGTATCTAGAGTAGTCAGAACTTCCCAGCCATCCATTTTTATCGCTATGCAAGGCGGTTCCTCGTTCCTCCCTCCTTCCTGTAATACGGAAATCCCTGGGGCCTGACTTACTTTCACCGGAGCTCGTGGCCCACCGTTTTCCCCGGCTACTGTGTTTCCAGCCTGTTTTTGTTCACAGTCGCTCTGCTTTGCCTCTGCCTGGTTAGAGTTCTTTAGCTTCGTGCAGCTGGTTTGTCCGTTTCTTTCTTGCCGCCTGCCTTGGAGCACACAGCAGTCATGGTGGAAGTGCCGGTTGGGGCAGTACCAACATGGAAGCAAGCTCAGATTTGCTGTGGGAGGGGGGGCGGCATCTCACCCTTTTCCTCCTGTTTCCTTACTGTGCGTCAACACAGCTGGAGCGGGTCGGTCAGGGGGAGCAGCCTTTTTATACTCAGCTACGTGTTGTTGTTGGACTCTAGCATGTGCAACTAATTTCTCAATCCCCTGTGGGGGTGAATTTTGTAGAAATTGTTTGATCTGTGGGAGCAACTGCAACATATCATTTCTACACTGGCTACTTCAGATTGGCCTGGCTGTACACATTGGAGTAGCAGCACCTTACGCCGAATAAAAATTTAGGTAATTGTCCAAAATAGGGGCTTTTCTGAAGAAAAAAATATATTCCTGGAAAATGGTATAAATCGACACTATTTATCACACAAAACACGAATTTATTAGGGGTATCACAACATTCGCAGCACATACTACCAAATGCGATACTGGTGTGGGCTATGAAGATCATGGAAATTGTTGTGTAAAAAACGTAAGATGTATGTAAATCACGTGTCATTTTGGTTCCTTAACCATTAAATCAAAATTACTAGTCACACTGGACACACATTTACTAGCTACATCACGATATGCACAGTACATACTACGAAATGTGATAGTGGAGAGAGCTATGAAGATAAGGCATTCTGTGGGGTAAAATACGTAAAATTTATGTAAATTCCATGTCATCTGGGTTCCTTAACATTGTTAAATGCAGAAAGACCTAACATAACTTAACCTAACTTCATGATACTGTATATGATTACAGGGGAGAGAGTGCCGACAGGAGATAGTGTGTTACAAAAAGTATAATAAGTAAGCTTGTGTCGGTTCATGCCCCCTGTGATTCACCTATTGTGAAGTTAGGATTAATTAGGTAGGGTCTTTTGCATTTTACATAGCTGGCGTCAGCAGTACGTAGGCCCTTTAGTTTCCATAGTCGCATGCAATACTACACAGTACATTTCACTACACTATACAGTATGTTCACGAACAAATGATAATAAAAACCAATGTGCGGTAGACAAGTACAAATTTCAGCATATTTCATCAAGAAACCAATATTCTAACATCCATAGATAACCCGCTAATGGCAGTGGCAATGTGCAGGGGCGGATAGGCAATAACAATAACTAGGCTACAGGCAGTGCAATGAAATGACACTTTATTTACATATGTGGTCTGACGGCATGGGGATAGTGTGTGTGTTCGATGTCTCGTCAAAGTATCTGTTCAAACTGTCCGCCACCGTTGGCCGCACAGGCGGTGCAGCGCTCAAGCATGTTGCGACGCATATGTGCAGAGGTTTCCGGCGTAATGAGCTCATCCCTCGTGTGGTATGTCATACACCATACATTTGATGTGGTCCTACAGCCAGAAGCCAGGTGGTGTGATGCCAGGTGAGCATGGTGGCCATGCTATGGGGCCTCCCCTACCTATCCACCGGTTCGAGAAGTACATGTCGAGGTGCCGGCGAACCGCAAATGGCGAAATGAGGCGGGGCCCCGTCCTGCTGAAACCACATCGCCTCACGACCATCTAAAGGAACTTCCTCCAAGTATTCCTTTAACACGTCCTGCAGGAACTGTGGATACGTAGCACCTCCTAGACTGCAACCGTGCGGTACTGAGCGATGTTATTAGGCATGTAGACCTGCGTACAGGCTGGTTACAACGCCACTTACACAATGATTGCATACCTGCCCCTGCACAATGCCTCTGCCTTTAGCAGGTTAACTATGGACGTTAGGCTATTGGTTCCTTAATGAAATATGCTCAATTTGTACTTATTACCACACTCTGGTGTTTACTATCATTTGTTCGTGAACACCCGGTATACACATTCCATGTTAAAACTCAACTATTATTTACATTATCCATGTAAGCGGTGAATATAGCTCCTTTGTGATCTATTGCTGATAACTCTTGTATAGGACATGTTAACTTCTAATCAGTTTGCATAAACTCCAGAAACACGTGTATTTCTTCACAATAATTATATTATAACACTTCACAATAATTATATTATAACACTTCACACGTAAATAATTGCAAAGAAACACTGGTATTTCGGCACAATGAATTTGATTTAACACATTACATGGAAATAATCGCAAATAAACGCTCGTAAATCACAAGTCTTCACACGGTCAAATTCACTCGTTTTCTGAACTTCCGGACACTACCAGCATACAACTGTGACATGAAAAAAGGTAAAAATCAAACTGGAAAATCCAAATTGTTGTACATTTGTTTCTTGTCTCAGTGCATTTTTGTTGAACAAATTTATTGAAACAATGCACATAAATAACAAGTAAACAACACTTGGGATCTTTTGTGTGTGATAGACTGTATATATATTTTTTCTGCTACTTATATATTACATAGTACAATCATCTGTTGTATATCAAGAAGGTAAGTCTTGAGAAATTCTACATAATTAAATTACATTCTGATACTGCTGGATTACCGTGGATTATAGCTGTATGACCTTAGCGCGCTGGCAAAAATATACCCTGCAAATAAAGTTTTGTAAATTAAAGTTTTGTTTCCAAATGTGTTCTTGCATTTAACACGATTCAGGAACCCAATAGAAATATATTTGCCATACGTTTTACATGTTTCACCGCATAAACATCTCAATCTTCATAGCCCTCCTCACCATCACATTTCATGGTATATACTACAAATTATGTGAAGCCCCAATTAAATTCCGGTTTAGTGTGATTAGTAATGACCATATACACCATTTGCAGGTATTATTTTCTAGTTTTTTTGGAAAAGTCCCGATTCTTGATAATTACCTAAATTTATGCCTCTTTACTGGGTTTCTGGTATTGGCTGTAAGGCTCTTCGGTCAGTTGTGATAGTTCTGGTTTCCCTGAAAAATGGGCGACTAGTCTCTCTCTGAACTGATCCCAATGCGTGACAAATTCACGCGATCCACAACGTTTTCGGGAGCTGTGTGCATGTGAATTCGGCTTTGCAAGCCTCAATGAATTGTTACGGGTCCTCCTGAGGATTCCTGGTGTATTCAGGGATAATCAGTATCTCTTCCCTTCTCGACCTTGCTTTTTGCAGTGGTGGGTTGAACGCTTGTACAGTTCTCTGGGCGGTACGACATATGGTGCAGCTGTACGCTTCCATGTCGTGGGCTTGGTCAGGCCATCCAAGGCACTTAAAATGGTAAATGCGGGGACAGTCATTGCAAGGGACTCTGATTCGCAGTGAGCGTGTCTTTCCTGGCATCGGAGGAAGCAGAATTCTAAATTGTCCGTGTGTTTTTCTCTCTCCTCTATCTGAAGCTTAGGTAGTGGTATTTGTTGTAACAGAGTGTGCATTGGATGGTCAAGGTCCCATCTCTGGTGCAGCTATCCATGGGACACAGGGTGGTATCGAGATTATCTTCATTTGGTGAGGCACTCAGGCTATTATTGGTTGCCATTGTATAGGCACTGCTCTGAGATTTGGGTACCACAGAGTTTTCGATGCACTCCTAAGTGTTTATGGTATATGTGGGGCGGTGATTCCCAACTGTGAGGCTCTTCTCAAAGTGTTCCCAAGTTTCACTAGCTCTACCCAGGGCTTCGTGAGACACCACGTTGCGCACCAATAAATAAATTAATGCCAGTGATGATGCGCTGACTTAATATCCCACTATAGACTAGGGAAATGGAGTCTCCTTAGTGAGGTCTTAAATGGCCGACACATTTAAACCCTGGGGGTATCTGGACCTGGCTTACCAGAGCTCGTAGCTTGGGAGCACTATGGATTATTTTATCCCTTTTCTGGTCCGCTTGGTGATGGGACAATGGGATAGTTGTAGGTGCACAGCTATGTGCAGTCAGAAATATTATGTTATTTTTAGGGGACAAAACAAATGAAGATAGAAAGAATTACGCTTTTAGAGTATTTAGTGGGTGTCCCGGAGGCGCAGGCACAATTGTAGATGTAAGTAAAGTAACATAGCAGCGCAGGGGAGGACAGGTTCTAGTATGATCCGACCAGGAAGGGACTGACTCTTCCTGGGGCCGGTGCCTTGCGGGTAACCCCCTGCTGGAGTCCTATCAATCAGTTGGCGTCTCTAACAACATAACCACTGGAAGGTACACCTCACATTTGATGGTGCTCGGGTTATAGCGAATTGTGGAGATGGCCCCCTGATCCTCCTAGGGAAGGTTGAGTGAGCAGCATAACCAGCTACTGTCCTCAACTTCCCTTTGGTCTTGCAGCGTTCCCCATGCAACGTCCCTATGGCTCTCAGTAAGCAGAACAACCAGTTTGTAACTTGAGAGTCGTGGTGACCCAGTGTGTTTGTTCTCAAGTCTCGGGAACCTCAGAAAGGTTCTCTCTCACCTTGCCACAGTGGTGCTAGAGGGCAGTGTTACCAGCCAGCACTGGACGCTAAACGTTGACAATAGGCGAGAGTGCCCTTACGTGGGACGTGTTTTGATTCTTTAATGCACCTGGAAGTACTCAGGCGGATGTTCTCACAGAAGGCAAAGCAGGTAGGGAAGGCGTAAAGTGAAAGAGAATTGACAGACACAAAGAGGTAACTGGTAGATATATGTTATATTCTGTCTGTAGGATTATAAAAAAACATGTATCTCTGACCTGTGCCCGCTAACGCCTGATAGACATGGGACCAATTTTGCCAAATTGCATACCGCAGGCCAATGGCGAGTTTCGAACAGAGTCCCGGGGTGAGAGAGATCCTAATACACACTACGTTTGGTGCAGACGAGGCACTCATGCCAACATTTGGTGATGTTGGAAAATGTTCCATGGCAAGAGTTTCTACCATCCATTAAAAACACAATTTGATAGGCTAACAAAAGCGGAACAGACTGAACTAAGCAACTACTGAAAGGCAAGCATTTGTCGATAGTGACAAGATAGCGAGAGTTACGGCTGGAGTCTGACCTCCGGCTCTCAGCTGCAAACATTGATGTGTGCATCTTCTAACTGCCCCTTCTGGTTGGCATGCAAGAAAACAAATACTGCTGTGGCGAATGAGGGATGGCTGGGTGGGCCGCATTGGAAGGTGAAACCTCCCCTAATGCGCGGCTAGCGTGCGCGTTCAGTGCCTGCTGTCTAGGGTAAGCCTAGCGAGGGGGTGGGACCACTCACTTGAACTGGAGCACGACGGCGGCCAGATTCCTGGCCTATTAGGTGACAAGATCTTCCTCAGCTTGTAGAATGGAATGGTACAGAGGTAAAATGAGTGACGGCATTCAGCACTACGTTGTACTATGGCGGTGGGATGGGGGGGAGTACCAGAGGCTGAGGCTGGTTGCTGTACAGCGCTCATGGTGCATCACAGTTACTCAACAGAAAGTTCTTGATAGAAAATTTCATAACAGTAAAATTGATAGTAAAACATTTTGTTTCTCAGCATTAATTAAAGTTTAGATGCGAATCATTATTAGAATTCAGCTGACTGCTTGCTGCTTAAGATTATTAGAAAGTGTACCCCGAACGTCATTTAAATTAAATACGTTAGTTACAAATAGCAAATACTTTGAGAAACAATGATCTTTCTTAAAATGTCCATAACAAATCATTTTGGAGCCATGTGCATGACAAATTTCAATGCTTTAAATTTTATAGTAATATTCCACTAATATCTTAGATTAAAAAAATAAAAATTCTGATGACCAACTTAGCAGAATGAAGGCACCATCCAGTTCACAAGAATGGGCAACTGTAGGCCACAAAAAACTAATATAGGTTATTCACTGCCAAACTCCAGCATGAAGTACTTTTTAAATATTCAAGATGATGGTATCCACAGCAAGAAAGCAGGTAACAGATGCCAAAAAAACTTTAGGCCAAAATGTGCAGAAAGGCCGAAGCCAGCTTTTGCACTCTTATTAAAAAAAATTAAAATCAAAATATTGTAGGTTAGTAAATAAATTTAATTGGTGCATGAGGAGAAACAAACTATAAAACTGAAGCGGTACCATACTCACCAAAGAGTGGACAAGAAGAATGTCCAGTTGAAGAATTACACATCAAACACAATCACCAGAGATTTTAATGGAAAATGAAGCACAATCAACAATTTCTTCTAGTCCCAAATGCTCCATAATGGCAAACAAACTACTACAAAATACTGTAGGCACTCATGTGCCAAAAAATGCCATCACTGCCACAACACAACTCGCACATGTTATGCTGATAGCATGCCAAGGTTCAGAAGAGTTTTAACAGCGCTACGCAGACCACATAAAGCTGGTAAACAAAAGGTGATGGTTATTGTGGGCTGTTCAGAAGGGACAAATTATCCCCATACACACACCAGAGATGGGGTAAATATCACGTGAACAGAAAACGATTTTGTTGGTAAAATCACATGCTGATGTGCCAAGAAAACCGCAAGAACTGCAGCTTCAGTACAGTGAGTGCGAAACGCACTATAAATCGGCAACAACTGAAGGGCATTTGCAACTCTGCAACAACATCATGCCAATAAGCAAATATTCACAGCAGCTCGCCAGGTCACTAACGAGATTCTAAACGTAACTTTCAAAGTGCAGCACATAATTAACTAAAACCAAGTAATGACCCAAATATTCAAACACTAAGATTGTGACAAGCTGAAATTAAATAAATAAAAATAGTTAAATAATGTTCTATACCGTAAGTGGGGGTGACTTTGTGGATTTTTCAATGTTATTTACATTTCCTTCCATTTCAAAAAGGTTATTTGTAATGTTCAGATGTTAAATTGGCACCACTGAATATCTGAAACAATCCACTGAAATAGGGTGACATTTAAATGTGATTTTTTGTGTCACAAAGTCACCCCAACTTGCCCCAAAGTGACCCCCACTTACGGTATATGCTCTCATAAACAATTAAATCAAAACATATAAAACATGCACCATTATACAGGTTTGATATAAGTGTTATTTAAGTTATGGCATGAATAAATACTGGACGTATAGAACACAATATATAATTTAATAAATCTTACATTGTATAGATAGAGAATAAAGGCATTATTTACTGCATTTATTCAAGTACAAAAGGTAATGAGACATTTAAGTAATATTACTCTCAATCATTTTCATAGACTTAAATATGGAAATTAGGTTTCTAAAAAAAATTTAAAAACAGTGCTGCATTTTAAAAGGTACAGTACTGTGTAGATTGAGTTAGCAGATGGACCACTAAATTCTCACTTTGCCTAGGTTACAGGTGGCCAGCCATTAGGGCACACCAAAGATTGCGTGGAAAATAAAGATATATAATAGTGAGTATATTAACAGGACTGTTCTTTAGAGAATGGCGCTTATTGACAGGTTGAAGTGTGTGTTGACAAGTAAATTATTAAATTCTTTGCTACGAGTTGTGGTCTAACTTTTAGATGAACTTGATAACTCCCTGATGATTTTGTGGAAGGAAAGGGAGCTCTACCTTAGTACAAATGTGGTACTCTAATTGACGGGTTTCAAGTGGTGTAGATAATTATGGTTTACTTACTTTGCAAAGTTTTGTGTACAACTGTACCCTCATGTTTAGATGTGTAACCTTTAGAGTGTGTGTCTTGTTCTGATTGCAGAAATATGTTGTAGAAATTGTGTATATTACATGTAACTGTATATGTTTCAATAACATTAAGTGCATTGAATTATTTTTTTTGTTCCAGTTCCCTCTGAACAAATTGTCTGACCAGCTGCGAGAAGAGCTAGCACAGGCAGGTTTCACAGAGGCATTGACTTTTTCCCTGGTATGTTTAACATGCTTTTTTTTTTTTTAATTTTAATCTTAGTACAGGTAGCTAGCTGGTCTTGTTCTAGCATTGTGTGTCAGCAACGGAATTAGTCTGGTCGCTATTAGCGTAGTAGAGCTTGTTGCTTTAGGAAAATGTAGAGAAAACTAAAGTTTTAAATTAAGTCTCTTGAGGGTTTTTCATAAGTTTACAGGCGGGGGATAAAAGAATATTCGTGAAGAATGTGAATGTTCAAAATTATGATGAATAGATTTTGAAGTACCAGAAAAACACTGCAAGATCATGTAATGTTGCAGCCTCGCGTTATGGCCGCCATATTTTGTAATATTCCACGTCAAGGTATGACGAATGGAAATTACAACTCGGTTAGCTCAATTGGTAGAAGCATGAATCTTTACAAAGGCGCCAAATAAATAAAGTCAAGTTCCGGTTTATTTACTACTCTTTACTTTTATTTTCAATCAAATGAAACAGTTCACGTACAATCTTGAGGTATGCAGAGTACGAATAGGTTTACAGGCAAACCAACAGTCGTTTAATTATTCATTTACGTCTCGAAAACTTGCCTCGCAAGGTAGGAGGGACGTCAGTTCCCTCCTGGCACCATATCGACCTCCCACACTGCCGGAAAGAATTTATTAGATGTAACATTGGAGTGGGGAAACAAGTCAGATACAACATATGGTAGCACATACTAGATGGTGATTTGATCACATTAACCTGGCTTTGTCAACTACTAGGGCATTTTCTCTTATCCCACCCTGAAGTGTCGAGTGGACCTTCAACCCACCCACCTTTGTTTTGCTCATATCAATAGTATTGTATCTGTAGCATCGGTAAAATATTTTTCCAATACTTTGCGCAGATACTACTATATTTATTATTTATTTATTTATGTTACCATGTACCTTAGCCTCACTGTAAGTGATGCTTGCAGTGTACGTAAGTCTTGTTACTTTTCATAGCATATAAGTGTTAAAAATGTTGTGTTTCAATTTACCTGTAACATACCTATGAATAGATTAATGATTAAAACTGTGGTTGTTGTGTTTTGGAGAGGAATGCTCAATGATTACTAGTTTATTACTTTAAGAAGCTTTTTAGTGTTTTAAATTGCATAGTCAAATAATTGTTAATAAAAAATCATGACAGTATTAAAATATTTTATTATTTCATAAAAATCAATTTTAATATTGGTATCAGTATCGGGTGTTGGCAGTATTGGCTCATAAGAATCAGTATCAGCAAAATCATCAAAAAGTGATATCGGTCCAACCTTAATTTAAAGAGTAGGGTGTTTCAGTAAATTGAACAGCATGTTGTGAACATTATAGTTTGATACATAAGGTTTATAGTGATTTCAATAATATGTTGGATGGGCAGATATTTCCAGTTGTACCACTAGTTGTGCAGTTACTAACAATTTTGTGCTGATTACATTTTTATTAAGGTGTTCAACTTTATGAGAGATGTTTTGGAATTATTATTGTAGTAACTGCAGCATTTATTTTCATTGCTCATTTTTTCATTCTGTGTAAGTCGTAAGACAGATTTAGTATAATGCCCTTGTATGGCATTTTGTTTCTAGGAAGCAGCTATAAGTAAATTTTAAGGAAAATATGTTGGAAGCTGAGATTGCTGATTGCATGCAAACAAGATGCGAGACAAAGGATGATTTAATTTGAAAAGCCGACAGTACCCTATCAATGTGGGTCCGCAAGGGAATAGTTGAATTGTAAATATTTATGTGTAAATTTAGTGAAAAACCATTGTAAATTTATTATGTGAGCAATGTTTGTAAGTGCAAATTCAGTTGATGTTAGATCACAAGCTTTTCTAAAGTATCTTTTTTTAATAAATATTTAAATTAATGTATCTGGCAGCTGTAGGGTAAAGTGTTAGAAGTGAGACACAGTTAATCACGATGCCAGTGACTGTTTTTGCAAGTTGCTGGTGGTGGAAGAATAATCTACAAGCATGAACTACAAATATTTCTTACTATTTTCTTGGAGATGGGGCCCAGGAATGCTGGAGTGACAAGGCTGGAGCCCTGGGGAAGCATAATGGTTTTACATATTCCACTTTTGTTTGGTGACAATGTTTTTTGTGAATTAATTGTTGCCTCTTTCATGGTGCTTATTCCCTTTAAAGTTCGCCGTTTGTTTTGAGCGTGCAGCAGTCCTGCTTGTGTTTCTGGCCATCTTGAGTAATCAGTGACCTTGCTGCCACAGAGTTGTCACTTGTAGTGCAGTTTAACATGTCCAGTTGTACTGCATTATGTAATTTTAGTGTGTTGTGCAACACAAAAGAAAAGAAAAATATAAGATGTAAAAGATTGGCAAAGCAGTTAATTCATTATCATATGCCCTTGAAATGTCCAAATAACCCACTATATTAGTTGAAACCCTCTTAAGAAGTTTCCCACTTAAGATGTTTCTTGCTTAATAAGTTAATAAATTTCACCCCTTGTATATATTCATACACATGTTTACAGTTCAGGTAGATATGGATCACTTGGGTGTAAATGTAAACAATTTACAAATAATCGCTGTCTCATAAATAACTGTAATTTTTATTAAATATGGTGCCAGATACGCAAGAGTTCAATATTTAACATCCTTAATTTTAAATCACAATTCGTACAGACTTGTCCGTGGTGTCCGTTTTGTGTATAGATGTTCTACTGTACAGTCGACTCCCTATCTACCAGTTTTCAGGTGACTATCAAAAAATTTCCATACATATGGGATTTCAGTAGATGAGGGTTCTGACACGTACATCAATAAAATACAACTTCTGACCTTATTAGACTTCATTTTGAGTATAATGAGAGCTGTACATTATCAGCAAATAAATTTTAGCTAATAAACACAATAAAAATGGAAATTTAAAAAAAAGTAGTACTGCAAATAATAACAAAAAATAATATTTCACCTCAATTCTTTTAAATAATGAATATTTACAACATCTCAAAATACCATATTTAATTAATTGTAATCTGACACCAAATGCAAGTCAACCTAAAACTTTCAAACGCTTTGGAAATGAAAATAATATGACACAGAATGCAAGGCAAATTTTGAATGTCCCGCGTGCACTCTATCAGCTGTGAGCACGCGGAGAGATTATCGATTGAACAGTGTGTTCACGGCGGCAGACAGAAGGGGAAGCTGTGGGAGGATTACCCCTCCACGCCGCTACATGTTGCCGACACCTTGCGCGCATGGCAAATTTCTGTCTTTTAAAGTAATTAATTATATTTCACTGCAAAAAAAACCTGTAATTTCGAGACAGAAATAAATAAATAAGGCAATCATAATTTATTTCTTCACTGTCTGTAATAATTTATTATTCAAAACCATGTCCTCTGATTTTCCCTGTTGTGAGTTACATTGCACTCGGGCTCGGTGCTTACCCATTATTAGATGACAAAAGGTGTCGAATAGGCCCATACTGGATATCAGTTTATTCAAAAGATGCGTGTTCTATTAAAATAAATTAATATAAATCCTCCGGTTTCCCCACTGGTAATGCAAATTGTTCGATGTTCAAACAATTTTTGGTGAGAAGGGTTGGTCAAGTATATGCTTCTAGGCATGTAATTTTGTTTGCGAAGTTAAATTGAGTTAAATTAATATTACATTTTAAAATCATGTTGATTTTACGCCAGAAACAATGAAACACCAACTTTACGGGGGAAAACATCCTTTAATCACAAAAGAAAACATCTTTGCAAATAATAACTCCTCATTAAAATATATTGCTTAACATTTTCAGGCGAAACCATTTGCTTTGAAATACACGTGACGAGAGGTGCAACTGTTTTAAGCAACGGATAATCTTGATAAAATTTCTACGTTCGCCAGTAGCACTTTATTTGCTCTGCTGCCGGCATGTGAAGGCAAGCATGCGCGGCCGAGAGAGAGAGAGAGGATGTGCTTTTTCTTTTACTAGACAACAATTTTCCTTCTCAATTGCATGTAAGGGGAGGAAAAAAGGTGCGTGGCTGAGAGAGACAGAAAGAGGAGTGAGAGAGAGGATGCTAGGTCGCAGTGCTGATTGCTAGCTAACCACTTCCCTTCTCGTCAGACGTGTAAAGGGAGGTAGCAAGCCAAACCTGCACGTTGCATCACGCCTTAGGGCGCAGACATGTTGGGAAGACAGACAACGCGCCGCAAAGCAGTGATAAACGGTGGCGCGCGTGACGTATTTCACATCCAGTTAGTAGACATTTGCATAAACAACCAGCTTAAAAACGATTGTTGCGGGAAATCTTAGGTATGGTACCGAAATATACTCTGATTGACGCAACATCCGATAAACGATACAAGTTGTTAGCTTTATCGTTATTTGTATAGAAGTTTTGCCATGACCACTGAAAATTAACTGTGGATACAATTCATCAGTACATGCATTTCTGGTACGAGAGTCGAGTGTACTTCATTTTCAACCCCTGCAGCGCATTTCGTCTTTGTCTTTCTTGCTTATGTAAAAAAAATAGCTTTGCAACTTAGGAATATTTTTAGCTTATATGTACTGTACATTCGGGATTGTTGATTTTTGTAAATCTAGGTGAATAGGATATATTATTATTGCACAGCATGTGTTTTAATAAAGCTATTTCTGGTTATGTTGTAAAAAAAAAAAGAAACTATTCAGCTAATACTACAGTAGTTGGGAATTATGATGTTGCTGTTACTAGTAGCATGTTAGACAACATGTTTTTCCAGTGTTCCAGTGATGATGTGTCAACAAAGCTGAATAAAAGTATTCAAGATGTTCCAGCTGTGCATATCTCAAACCCCAAAACTTTGGAGTTTCAAGTTGCCCGTACTACATTACTGCCAGGACTGTTGAAGACCATTGCAGCCAACAAGAAAATGCCCCTGCCTCATAAGTTGTTTGAAGTGTCTGATGTAGTGCTGAAAGACAGCACTGCAGGTATGTCGTGCAGCTAAGGAGCTGGTTATTGTTATTGTTTTGCTATTTCTGTACTATAAAACTTGTTTTATCAGCTTGGCTGTATTGTATCAGTTTGAGTGTTCTGCAAAGTGACTCAATGATAAAAATATGCAAATACAAATGCAAGAAAGTCTGCATAAGCAAAAACATAGCCATTTGGAGGGAAAAGAGGAGTGGAATGAAATATGGTGAATTTGGTGAAACAAATTTTACATTATTACGTAATTGTGAAATATGGATCAACCTAAACAGCATTAATGGTCATTATTCCCAAATTCATTATAATATTTGGTATTTAGCTAGTCTTAATTGCCTTTTGAGGTAAATAAAATATGATTAATATTATGATTGTCTTTGAAGCAGTTGAAGCAACTAGATATGAAAGCACTAATGGAGCAATCAGTTGATAGAGTAGAAATTGCTGAGACACTTGCAGTAAGAGACCCATGCATCTGCAGATACATTATTGGACAGGCTGGCAGTGCAGTTTTAATGTTACTTGATCCAAATTTTTCATGTAATGTGACTTCCCATGTCTGTCATGATCATCAGATGTCAGTAAGAGTTGTGATTTAAAATTAAAGATTTTAAATATTGAACTCTTGCATATTTAATAAAAATTGTTCTCATTTATGAGAGAGTGATTATAAATATTTCAAATAATGGAAACTACCTACATTTATAGTCAAGTGATTACCATATTTACCTGAATGCAAAACAAGGGTTTTTTTCCTTGTAAGAATAAAAATTTCAAATTCGCCTTGCATTCAAGAATTCCTTAAATTGGACTATTTTGACAGTCATTACCAGTGCACTAGATATTTACATTAGTGCAGTGCTGTATGTTGCTATCTAAGTCACTAATCATTTGTGTATTTTATTTTCCATCAGATAAAAAAAGTTAACTTTACACACACACACAAATACAAAAACATGTGATGTGGTACCTGGAAAAAAAATTTGCTAGTGTAACAGCATTCATGCTTTGTTTTGGTTGATTATGGTAAATGTACTAGAGAAGATGTGAAACCTGAACTAGGAGTAAAACATTTATGAGCATACACATATTGATTACCGTAGTGCACTATTTCTCCACCATGTTGCGTGCACAGCAACAATCATCTCTTCTGGTATCGAAGAAGTGTTGCACGTGTATATTAACCTATGAAAGACACATCATTTTGTCCAAAATCTTATGTTTTTGTTGGTGAAATATGCTAATTCAGGCTAAATGAAAGCAAAGAACATAAAGTTAATTTGTAAAAAAAGTTTAGGGCATACCAATGATGATAATTTTAAGTTCATAGTTGTTAGATATGCCAAAGCAAGTACTGTCAAATCTCAACAAAACAACCGTGGTAATAAAGATTATCTCAATGTAAACAACGTATTTTGGGAAACTGTAAAACAAATGTTATTTAACAACAGAAGAATTTAAAAGAAACACGCAGAAATCGAATTTTTTTGCATTTATTTTATTTTCTGACTGTTGCAATTTTCTTTGCCAGTACTGTATTAAGCTTTAGAGGGAAAGATCTAAAAATAGAAATTACTCTCTAAGCACAACTATCTGCCCCTCCTATCAAGGTTGCCAATGTTTACCCTCGTGTGTGCGCCTGCTGGCCTACTGCTATTCAGTTACGCTCCAGAGTTGCCGAGCCCAGACGCCGCCCTTTGTGAGGCCACATAATAATAAAAACCACTGTACTGAACTGTTGAAAGAAGAAATAAAGACTATCTTTCTTTGGCACAGCTGTGAAAAAATAGATTAATTACAAGTTCATATCCAAAACAAGAGTTTTGACGCATGATGCGTACTTACATTTATTTAAACACGACTATGCCTCATCTTCACATGTCATCACGTCACCCGAGGCGGATTTGAACCCTGAACGACTTGCTACCAGAGCCTACCAGCATGCCTTTTGACGCGGGGGCACCCACGGACACGTCAGCCAAGTTCATTTTGCGTTTATGTCAGACGTCACGCCAACCTATTGCGGATAATAGAAGCCAAACACGCGGCCCAACTAAGCGCCTAAACTCACACCGCAAATGCAATCCTGCCTGGCAGAGACGCCTGCTTTCACCATGGACCAAGAGATGTCACCAGAGAGTGCAACTTGCCCACAGAAGGAGGAGGAGCTCACCCCCGCAGCCGCAGAACGGGAGTTCATCCTCCGCAGCTCGCTCCACCACCTCATGTGCTGGAGCTACCTACCAGACATCTTCAAAACCTTTACCAGCAACCCGCGAAGAAGTCTTCACCCCTTGAACACCCACTACCCTTCTGGTAGTGCCATCCAAGTCCCTTCTGGACAACAGCATCAATTTAGTTATGGTCAGTTAGTATCATAGCTACCTAGCCGCATCAGCTCTTGTTTAGTTCAGACCCAGGTCTCCTTCACCTGGTTTATCGTATTCTATTTCCGTTACAGTCTTAGGAGTTAGTACGGGCCACCATGACTATTTCCTCACTGGAATAAACTCATTTTTATTGAACCTCCGAGTACTGATTCTAGAGTGACTGTGACTTTTATCTCCCGTAGGTGTCCGCCTACCAGAGAAAAGCTGGAGACTGTGTCATTACAATCCAATTGCCAAACCTAGAGTAGGACTGCTGGCTCCCTTAACCGGGCGCACGTACGTCGCGAACACACCCATTAGACAGCCACCCATACTGTGCACATAGTTTACAGTACAGTAGAGCCCCAACCACTAGGAACTCAATCCACAAGGTGGCTAGTCAACCAGCCCAGCCAATTCACTCCATCCACCGCGCTGAACTGTCGCCGGAAGGAGTGATAGACTTGTTCTTGAGGTCTGCCCACCTTTGGACCACACCCACGTTGCTGTCGGACATCCAGGGGAAACCCACCGCGCTGAACTGTCGCCGATTGGAGTAATCGGGTACGACTGTGGGTGGCTCGGTCCCGACTGGCTTTACACCTAGCTAGGAATCTTCATCGCCTGCTCTTCCTTAGCATGGCAGACCTTAGTTCCGACCTCTTTGTCATACACCCATAGGAGTGGTGCGAAGTGGCAAGCTAGGACAGCAGCTACTGCCTCCGAATCTAACGTGAGCTGTAACCCAGCCCCAACTACCTTCTGCAGCATAATAACCCCCCGGGAATGAGCTCAAGCCACCCAACAACTGGCGAGGCCTCACATCCCAGTCCTCCCACACTCCCTCTTTCAGCCACCCTATTAGATCATCGGCGAGCCCCACCAAGTTTTTTTTTACTTCTGTCAGGTGCTCCATGTCCCACTGGGTATAGCAAACCCGTGGTTCCAGCACCACAGGACCAGCAGCCCTCTGCGGGCTACCATCAGTACCAACAGCCGCAGCATCACCTCTGCCCAAGGACTGGGCACAAATTCTGGCCTGCTCTCGCAGCAACAGTGGTCGAGTCTGGAGCGACCCCAAGCAATGCCCAATATAGGTAAACCAGTGACTGTGTGCAAACCTGTAGTATGAAGAGGACAGTTAAGCCCACAGCAGACTTTGTGGTGTGCTGTCAAGCCACGTGCCCTAGCTTAGCCAGCCGGGGTCCAGCGAGCAGCCAATAAAGTCAGCCCAGTCATATCACACGTGTTTCTGACCAACACACAAAACCTTGACGTCGTCAGTCANTTTTTTTTTTTTTTTTTTTTTTTTTTTTTTTTGTATTTGAAGTTTATTAAGACAACAGGCGAGGCAAGAACTTTGTGCGGTATTAAAAATAAAACGTCATGCTCTTATTTTTAAGAACTCTTTTCTGGCAATTTAGTACATACTTGGAAACCAATATTCCAAGCTTGGATAGGCACAAAGGTGCCACTAAGCATGTTCATAGATAAGAAAAATCAGTGGCTAAAAAATTTTTGTAACAGCAAGAGGGGGAAGGTAAATTAGGATCAGTTATCTGATAAGAGGATGAGTAAATCAATAATTACAATCCTGGAGATCCTCAAAACAGCAGACATGAACACACATTGCTTTCAAAATTAGCATAAAAACAGGGTCGCTAATCAGTGTGAGAAGCTGTGCCTTGCAATGCACCCATAGTGATGCATGGTAATTAATATTATGTTTGAATAGTAGCACAATAGCAAACAGCTTGACAAATATGCTTTATATAATATTTATATAACCTTAAATAATCAACCATGTCCAATGTGGCAGAAATTACGTACGTGTCTGGCAAATAAACATTCAAATAAAGTTTCCTTAAAACATAATACAGTATAAAATTAATAAGCACTTGAACAACAATATATTATACTGCGGACTCTGACATACAATGTTACGTTAATCTGCTACCTTCTTCCCAGACACAACTAAAGCCACTTTGTATTGAAATTTCTTGAAGCAGTACTGTAATGCACCATGCACATTTGACATAGAAATCAACCTAGTAATATTTATTATTTACTTAATGTCCAGAGGTAAACAACATGACCAAAATACTGACACAATTAATTAGGTCAAAAAATTAGAAATATATGAAGTTAGGTAAAATCTAAAAAATGTGTCCCATAATTTTGGAAAAATTTTACAGTGACACAGCAAGACGTTTTGCTTACAGTTTGCTAGAAAAATATAACTATTCATTCATGAAATTATATTTTAAAATGTAGGTGTGTTCAGATAAAAAGTATTTCTCAGAACTGCAGATATGAACACACATTTCAATCAAAATTAGCATTAAAACTTACGTTTTAAATGTGGCTTCCTTTAGTGCACTTTGCTTTTAAAAAATGTTAAAATCTCAGCAATGAAACTTTTGTCTGCTTAATTTTAAGAATTCAAGTAGCCAAATTAAACATTTGCTGGCCTGCCAGCAAAACATCACGATTGCGCAACTGCGTGAAAAAATGTGTCGTCCGTCTTTGTATGTGTGCCTGTCGACAAGTACTGGACTAGTTAGTGTTCTTGGGCAGTTTTAAATATCTCTACAAAGTACAAGATTGATGAGACACAAATTACAGTGACTGTGACAATGTGCATTACATGACCAGTGTGCCCTTTGCAAGTTGTCCTTTGATCCTTATTGTTACATTATATTTTCACTTATATATGTACGGTTTAAAATTATTGATTAACAAATTGTACTTAGTTTGATTGAAATTGTAACAAAAGCAGTACATTGTTCTAATAATTATGTGTTTTTTTTTTTTCACTATAAAATTTATTCAACAAATTATTTTTATGGAATTGTAAAATTTGTATGATGAAATCAGCTCATTGTATTTACTATTTTCATCTCTACAAAGACTAAACTATAATAAACTTGATAGCGTAACCAGCTTTATTCAAGCTATAACTGGTTTCCATGTATCAAGCTTGTAGCGAGCTTGACACTTGCTGCAAGCTTGTCCTGGCAAGCTGCAAGTATAATTCAAGCCATCTGCAAGCTTGTCATTAGCATGTATGCTAGGGTGTCCCTTATTTTTTAAGTAGTAAATTTTGTTACGCATAGGGCCAATTAATTTTTGTTTTACTATAAAATACTTGCACAGAAAATTTCAACTCATTTGGAGTACTACAACACGTGCCGACTGGCATCGGAACATGTTCATAAAAGTTACGCTAGAAAAGCAGCGTGGGCAGCGCGCACTCACTTTGTTGTCATTCTAATGCAGTACGCCGGGACATTAACATGGATTGTTTTATTGTTTGAAGATGTCAGTGGAATTACAAAGTGCTAAAAAAAGTATTTTCTTAGTCGGGGAGGCAAACCACCAAATAACGGGTGCACAACTCCCGTCAAATCAACACGTTCTTGCAGTTTTGTTTTTTAATATTCTAGAAGTTAAATTGACAGTAAGTGACAGCAAAAATTTTGTTATTCACGAGTGCATTATTTTTTGGGATAAGGCGAGAATACCTATGAAATCACTTCCAAACTGTGTAAAGAAACTTGTGGATCTTTTTCATATGTGGCGGGAGCTTCAAAAAAATTCCAAACGGATTTGGATAACTTATTTGATATCACACACGCCTATGCCCTCAAAATAATGAAAACAGAGGAAGATATAATGTTCTTACAGAGACAGAGAGAACCAGGTCGTCTGGGCTGCTTGGTGGGCGTAGATAAATAATTTGCTGAGAAAGAAGAGAGGTCAAGGCAACGAAAAGTGGAAGAAGAAAAAAGAAAACTAGCTGCATCTACTTATTCTACATCGCACGAGTTATCACATTAAGAACTACATGGTAGTTTTCTCAGCTCTGACAGAGAGTTTTTGCCTGAGACATCAAACGCGGTAGCGGCTGAAACGTCTGGAAAAAGAGTAAGAAAGGATTTTGTCTCACCGAAACTGATAACTGCTTTGGACAGATGCCAGCTGTGCATTAGGGATTCCATCTATAGTTTTCAGGCTACAGTGGAAGCGCTAGGTCTCAGCATCGACGAATATTCAATTAACAAATCATCAATTCAAAGGATTCGGTGTCAGATGAGGGAGGCAAGAGCTGAAGCTATAAAGACAGATTGTCAAAATGCAGTGCCTGATGTAGTCAGCGTTTATTGGGATGGCAAGTTGTCACCTGGCTTGGATGTCAGGAGTCCTGAAGAAGAGTGACTATGGACGGGTTTGTGTCTGTAAAAAGCAAGAATCTGTTTTCACGATTAAAGATTGAGAGCATTTTCCTTCAAGAAAGCGTTTCGTCATGGGAAGAAAATGCCGCTTTGCGGAAGCGAAAAGAAACGTTTTTTCTCTGAAGGCAGTCAATGATATAGCTGAAAAGTGCTGTCAAACTTATGCAAGAATTTCATGGAAAAATCACAGCTAAGGAAGAACAGAAGCAGTACCTTTTACGCTGTGTTCAATAACACAGAAAACTGTATCCTGACTGTAAAAAGGAGACCTTAAAAAGAAAATATCCACATTAATTTTTTTTTTTTTTTTTTTTTTTTTGTGTCTAATATACTTATCTAGTGTTGGTTGTTGTTTTAGTTTCATATTATACCTAAAAATAAAATTGTGCTAAGATCTAGCCACATATCACGGAGGAGTAAAAAAAAGACTACTTTTAAAAACTTTGGAGCCTAGTCGCACGAGTTAAAGTCATTCTACAAGTGCGAAATTTTGTGTCTGAGTAAGCCATAGTAGTTCGAAAAACAAATAGGGGGTATGTGTTAGTACATTCAAAAAAATTATTATTTTTTGTCATATAAGGGACACACTAATGCAGGGCTGGCGAACCAATGGCACGTGACAAAATTATTTGGGCACAGCATTAATTAAAGAATTTAGGTACCTAATCTAAATAATTTTTTTTTTCCTCTACATTTGAGGTCAAAGTAACAACGTTCATCGTGAATGGGCTATCGGTGCCGCGTAAATGCAACTGATTGCGCGGGAGAGAGAAAGAGAGAGGGATAGATTTCGCTGGAATTTCTGACCAAATGGGAGTGAGCAGGAGCAGGCGGCAGCAGGAGGGGCGGGAAGCTAACTATTCACTTGCTTGTTTTTGTTCTGAGGACGCTTACGTCGTCGACTGCAAATACGCATAGTTTTTAATTTAAACTAATTTTGCTAACATTTGAGTTATATTTACAACTACAAGTATTATTCAACATGGCCAGTTTGGCAAAAAAACAAAAAGTGCAAGATAAGTGTAAAAGAGAATTTCAAACTTGGTGGACTGAGAAATATGGCATGATTAATAAAGGCGATAAATCTGTGTGTGTTTTATGTTCTGGGACAGTGGTATGTAGAACATCGTCTTTAAAACGGCATTATGAAACAAATCATAAATCTCTTTGTCAAAAAAAGCGAACCAGAGCAATAGGAATTCATCGCATGTGCAATTAAAGAGAGAAATAAACAGTCAACATCTATGGTTAAATATGTTAACAAGGATGGTCATACCAGTGCCGCAAGTTTCTCGGCTGCAAATGTCATTGCCCGGCATGGTAAACCTTTTGGCGAGGGAGAATTTTTGAAGGAAGCCTGGTTAACATGCGCCCCATCACTTTTTGAAGATTTTGAAAATAAAGATAAGATAATTCAGCTCATCAAAGATACTCCTTTATCTAGAAACTCAGCAAAAGACAGAATCCTAAAACTGGCAGAAAATATAAAAGAACAACAAAGAAATGACATCAAGTCCTCTCCCTTTATATCGCTATGCCTTGACAAAAGTACGGATGTAAATAAATCTACTCGTTAGCTATTTTTGCTCGATATTGTGTAGTAAACGACGTCAAGGAAGAATTAATTGCGATAACATTGTTGCCAACAACTACTAAGGGCACAGATATTTGTACGGCTGTTAGAAATTCACTTATTGAGAAAGAAATTGATTTAAGCAAAATTGTTTCGATAACGACTGATGCTGCTCCCAGTATGGTGGGCAAAACGATGGTCTTATCAGCTTATTTCAAACACACATAGGACATTCGATTCTTGAATTCCACTGCATCATACATCAACAAGCCTTGTGTGCAGAGGTTGGTTTCGCCTCCCTTGATAATATAATGGCCGTAGTCACAAAAATAGTGAGCCTCATATCGTTGCAGGCTTTAAATAAACAAAAATTTGGCGCTTTGTTGGATGAAGTCAGCTCGGTGTACAATAGCCTACTGATGTATAACAATGTTCGCTGGTTGAGCCGCGGCAACGTGCTTCAGAGATTTGTTGATTGTTTGTAAGAAATCAGACTGTTTTTACAAAATGAGGGAAAAATTGAACAATATCCACAATTGGTGGATGTTACGTGGATTGCAAAATTGGTGCTTTTACAGATATGCGCCAGCATTTCAATGATTTGAACGTAAAGCTTCAAGGCGCAAATAAAACTCTTATCATTATGGTAGATCTCATTCGCGCTTGTGAGGCTAAACTACAAGTTTTCAGTAGAGATATTGTTTCCAAAAACTACAAGTATTTTCCAAAATTGAAAAAATTGACCGGTGATTTGGATTTACGCAAAAAACCAGATCAAGCAAAAGTCACTGAAGAGTTTTCTTCGGTAATAAATTCTGGAATTGAAAAATTTTCATTGAGGTTTTCTCAGTTCAAAGAGTTATCGGAAACACTCGAATTTGTTATATATCCTGATGTGACTTCATTTGATAAACTGAACTTGTCTAAATTTGATTGGTTAGAAATCAAAGATTTTGAAATGCAGCTGATTGATTTCCAGTGCTATTCAATATGGACTCAGAAATTTATAGAAACAAGGAAATAGTTGAAATCAATCGAATTAGAAAGACTATCAGGCAGTATGAGCAAAAATGCCAATACTAAAATTATGGAAACGTGGAATTCAATTTCAGACACATATAGCTGTCTGCAGAAGCTGACGTTTGCTATCTTGACGACATTTTCATCTACCTATGCCTGAGAGTCATTATTTTCAGAAATGAATAACATTAAAAAACTCGCTTGGAAACGGTTTAACAGATGACTCCAGTTCAGTTTGCATGCTGCTAAAAGTAACAAAGTATCAATCTAATATAAATTATTTGGCATCTGATTTGCAACAGCAAAAGTCACACTAATTTTTTCTTTCATTTTAGTAAATATAAAACTGTAATGTTATGATTGTCGTATAAAAATGTACAATAAAAATATAAAAATTGTTATTTCTGGTTTTAAGTAAAGAGTATTAATGTTTAAGTATTTAGTTTTTTTTCCCCCCCATTAAACACTAATTACCTTATTCCGAGACATTTGAGTGACATTTGTTCCTTTTTTAATTTTTTTGTATGAAAAATCTTTGCTAATTAACAATTTGAGTGTCTATTAATGTCTCTAAGTACTGCGGTAAGTCAAGATTGTTTGTTGGCACATCATGGCCACATTGAACATTTCTTTGAAAAAATGGCTCGTAGATGTATAAAAGTTCGCCAGCCCTGCACTAATGTATGTGCCAGTCGCGAGAAATTAGACTTGAATCAAGCAATTTAAATCACATGGAACTTCTCTTGAATTACTCAATTTTACTGTAAAATAAATTATTTCCATTTTTTAATTTAGAAAATTGTTTTTTTTAAATATATATTGATATTTTTATATAAGGAGTAGTGATACTTTTACATTGTTATATCAATGTAAAAATATAGGGTATATTCAATGTATGATACTTTATACATCTCAATTTTCAACTTTCAACTCAATATTTCAACTTTATATTCCCATCCCTGGTTATAATTTCTCATTCTGTATTATCAAATGTCTTTCCAATGAGTGGTCAATCATGCAATCAAACATTCTAAAAATCAGTTAAACACAAGCTTTCACAATCTGTTGCTCAAACCAACTATGATTTTACTGCTGCATGTGTCAATTTTACACAATTATTTTGTGTTTTAGGAAAATGTTTGCTTATTTTGCAATTTCAAATAATTAAAACTCATTTTGTGAAAATTCTGCACTTCGCGAAAAACAGGTGTCCGTACTTATTTTTCCAATTTAACGTCATTATAGCCAGGATTCAGAATGCAAATAAATGTACAAATAAGTAGGATTGTGCAAATTTGACTTGTGTTTTTCCACAAAATGAAAAAGAAAAATAGCTTTTTTACTTTTGTAAAACTGAAACAAAAATAAAAAATTAATTTGATAAGAGCATAGCCTTAAAGAAGGTTTAATGAAATTCATAACTTCTTAGCAAGTTATTCTTAATAAAAAATTTGTTGCAAAATTGAACAAAAAAAATTGTAGGATATGGAGTATTTGCATACTTTTATATTTACAATTTTGTTTTTATTTTAGTTATAAAATAATGAAAACAAAAAAAATTGTTTTTAGAGACAAAACTTTTCTTTGCTGGTTCACTAAATGAACATTTATTAAACACTTGAATATTCATCAAAACCATGGATTTTCGTTTCATAACAACTTTCGGCAACCAAGTTTCTCACCAAAACTAAAATGAAACTTGTAATTTTTCATTTTTGTTTCGGTATACCGAATATTCGCACAACCTTACAATTAAGATGCTAAGACTTGCATCATGTCATTAATGAATCTAAATTAATGTTATCATAAAATTACACAAAATTTTCAACCATTCATTCAGAAATTTTTTAATTTAGTATATTGTCTGTGGTGAACACCATTTTGAGATTGATTCTGTTTTGCAATTCTAGAAGTTGGTGTCAGAAATGAGCGAAGATTGTGTGCAGTGAATTGCAACAAGTCTCCTGGTTTTGAGATTGTTCATGGCCTCCTGGACCGTGTGATGCAGCTTCTGGAGGTGCCAAGAAGCGTAGCTAAAGACAGCTGTGGCTTCTACTTGAGAGCAGCAGATGGCAAGTATTTTTTATTAGTTCTTGTGTTATCCTTGTGTGTGCTAATTACCTTTTATCATTCAAGAAAAGCAAGTCTTAAGTTGGGGTGAATTTTTTAAGTAATTAGTTTAAATAAATTTGGCTTATCCGATGTAACTTATTAATCAGTGGTGACTTGCAGTATTTACAGCAAATGATATTCCAACATAAGAGTCGTATGTATATGTGAACTTTTTAATGGATTTAAATATTGTGCTATAGGATAAATTACTATATTGTCCTGAATATAAGTCAACCTATTGATTTTAAGGTTCTGACTCTGGGAAAAAGTTTGGGATATGTAAAACCAGTAGGTTAATATAAACCTTGAGTTATATGTAATTTTATGTCCAATTCGTTTTTCTCAGTGCCACTAAAAGCTTTCAAGTTACATTAATTATTTTATTTTAAACACAAAATATTTCCCAAGTAAAATATAAAAAATTAAATACTGAACATAGGTCCTGTACATGTTGGCAGCTGTTAATTTTAATTACCTATTCATCACCACTGGTGGTTTCACTTTCTTCACTGCTGGTTTCACCTTCACTTCTGGTGCCTGCAAAATAAGTCGAGTCTTTAATTTTTGGTAAAAAAAATTTTGAAAAAATTACTGACTTATATTTAGGACAATAGAGTATGTGCAAAAAAAAATAAAATACAGGCAGTCCTCTACTTTCATACGTACTGTGTTCCTGAAAATGTGTATGAAAATTGAAATGTATGAAAGTAGAACCCTTATTTTAATGTGATAAATGAGGTTCCGTTCCTAGATGGGGAAAAAAACTTAACTAAACAAAAAAAAAATATTCAAAACAATATATTTACACACAAAGAAACAAGATCATGCATCAAAGTTATTTAAAAGTGTTTAAATATATAGCTAATAGTTCAAACAATTGAAAAGACACATTTTACACACACAAACATTTGACTAATTGCAGTGGGTACATACATACAGATTCAGCTCTCTTTGGAATTGTATGTAGCCGGTTTAACAATCACTGGGACCTGGTGTAGATAACTTATCAGCTTTGCAGAAAAAGTTATTTAGCGACAGTTGAACGCCACCCTTCTTCTTTTCATACAATTGTCTGTAGCACATTGTAGCTGCTTCAACAACTTGACGAACTCGAGAACTTCTCTCTTCATCTGGATCATTTTCTTCAATGATGTTTAAAAAATGTTCAAGGTTTTTTAAAGCATCGTTGATTTTTTTCCCTGTAAGGGTTTTTGTTGGTTGTCCTGGACAGCCATTATTTTGAGCAGCTGTGGATGCTGATGAATTTGCCTCTTGAAGAGCAAATAGATCTTCATTTGTCAATGGCTCTGAATGTAAGGCCATCAGATCATCAACATCTTNTAAGGCCGCAGTTGCTGTCAGCTCACTGTGGTGCTGTTCTAACGACGTGTAGCCGGGGGTCCGATTTCCCCCTGGCCAAAATGGCGCAGCTGACTTCTCTCTGCTCGAACTGACGTCTCTCAGTGGTCGATCTGAACTAACTGACTGTCCGACGCGGTGATAAGCAACTTACTGACCAGCGCGGTAGTAATCGACTGACCCCCTCCACTCTCGAAAAGGGGTTTTTATGCTTGCAAGCCCCCAGTCTTAATTGTCGGCACGTGGCGCCTTGTAGGGGTGGGAAGGAGGTGTGAGGGGGTGAGGTGGAAGAGCTCCGAACAAAGCCTTCCAACACACGTGTCCTGATTTCTGAAGTTTCCGGCGGGGGGGAGGGGTAATACCTACTGTCTTCAGCAATCCTTCCGTGGTGCGTATTTTCTGAGTTAGGTGAAATACGCCCGATTATTTGGTTGATATCTCGTGAATTCCCTGTACTCCACAGATCTCGCGGCGGGCGAGAGGTGTCCGTGGTGAAGGGGGAAGGCCTACGCTTCAGCTCCACGTGTACCGGAATTTTCCACCTGCCTGTGGTACCACGTGCCGTCTAGAAGGCGCCTAGCGAAGTGCGCGAGACGGGGGTGGTGTGAGGGGGGGATGGATGTGAGCCAACGGCGTTCCCTAATCCCTAAACCTGCATGCAACAAGTTTTTCCAGAATTCTTTTAGAGTGGGTCTTCCATCACCATCTGTTGCCTTGACAGCTTTGTCGATTATTCTCCTCATGTAATATCTTTTGAAAGTTGAAATAACAGTCTGATCCATTGGCTGGATTAAACTTGTGGTGTTTGGAGGCAAGAATATGACCTTTACCTCTGGACATAAATCTCTCAATGCTTGTGGATGTCCGGGTGCATTATCCAACAATAACAATGCCTTGAATGCCAAATTCTTTTGCTTACAATAATTTTTCACTTCAGGGACAAAATTATTTACATACCAGTCCTTAAATAATGCTGAAGTAACCCAAGCTTTTGAGTTCCATTTCCATATGACTGGCAGTGTTTCTTTGGGGTTTCCTTTCAAAGCCCTGGGATTCTCACAGTGGTACACTAACAGAGGTTTTAGTTTACAGTCTCCTGCAGCATTACCACCAATTAGAAGTGTCAGTCTGTCTTTAGATGCCTTGTGTCCAGGTGCAACAGCCTCTTCTTTTGCCAGGTAAGTTCTTGAAGGCATTTTTTTCCAGAATAAGCCCGTCTCATCAACATTAAAAATTTGGTGAGATGAGTAATTTCCCTCGTCAACAATGTTCTCAAAAGTTTTTATAAATTTTTCGGCAGCTTCAGTATCTGCACTGGCAGATTCCCCTGTAAATGTTATGTTATGCAGTCCTGCCCTTGACTTAAACTTGTCGAACCAGCCTTTGCTCGCTTTAAACTCTGGAGCTTTAGCAGNTTTGCTCGCTTTAAACTCTGGAGCATTAGCATCTGACTCACCAAGCTGTTTTTTCCAATCTTCAAACAAACTGAGAGCTTTGCATTGAATTATTGCAAGGCTGATACGGATATTTTTCTGGTGTTGATCGTCTAACCACACTTTTAAAGACCGTTCCATCTCTTCCATCGCTGCACCCCGCCGTTTTGAAATTATTTTAGAAGAAAGATTTCCCGAATTTATAACATAGTCCCTTATATTTCCTGTACTTTTTACAATAGAACGCACAGTGGATCGGCTCAGGTTGAAAGACCGTGCTATAGCTGCAAGTGATTTGCTACTTTCCGATTGCGCGATAATGTCTAATTTCGTTTTTACACTATTTACAACATGTTTTCTTTGTTTCTTACACACTGAGTCTTCATTACTTTCGTTTTTACGTTTGTTATTCATTGCGTAGTGTTATAATTATGTACATGCGCCAATAGATTAAAAAAAAAAAACAATGGATATAAAATTAACCTCAAAGGAAACTAAAAACCGTAATAAAAACAACGGAAGTTCTAAACAGGAACGGCGTTAATACGTAGAATCGCTGTAACGTAGTAACACATCAGACGTACAACTGCATATTTGTTCAGTTATATCAGAAACATAGTTCCGTATATCCACACCACACGTCTCTACGTAGTATAAGTCAACTTTGCTGCAATTTTATTTGCGAAGACAAAACCTACAGAATATAAACAATCCATATATCTTTGATGTTTACGTTTCTTGTGGAGGCATGCACGCTATATTTTTTTTGGTTATGTACGAAAAGTTATGTACGAAAGAACGAAGCAAACACGCGAAGTCGAATTTATGGTGTAAGAAACCAATGTACGAAAGCGCGAATTGTACGAAAGTCGAATGCGCGAAAGTAGAGGACTGCCTGTATATATATACATATATATATATATATAAATTTATATCTGTTTTAGTTTTGTATAGTCGACTCTCGTACCGAAAACGCATGTACCGATAAACTGTATCCACAGTTATTTTTCAGTGGTCCAAGCAAAACTCCTATATAAATAATGATAAAGCTAACCGCTTGTATTGTTTATTGGGTGTTGCGTCATTGAAATATATTTTGGTCCCGTCACCTAAGATTTCCTGCAACGATCGTTTTTAAACTGGTTGTTTATGCAAACGTCTAGAAACTGGATATAAAATACGTCACGTGCACCTCCGTTTATTACTGCTCTGCAGATTGTGGAGTGCGGCGGCCGCGGCAAGGTGTGACAGTCTGGCTTGCTACCTCCCCTTACACGCCTAATGATAGAGGAAGTAGTTACCCTAGCAATTAGCATGGCGACCTTGTATTCTCTCTCTCTCACCCTTCTTTCTGTCTCTCTTCTTCCCCTTACATGCCATCGAGAGAGGAAACTGTTGCCTAGCAAAATAAAAAGCAAGTTTTCTCTCTCTCCTCCCACGCACGCGTGCGCTTGCCTTCACACACTGGTCGCGGAACGAATAAAGTGCTACTGGCAAACGTGGAAATTATATCAAGATTATCGAAAATAGTTTAGCCTGAAAATGTTACGCAATACATTTTACCTAGGAATATTACAGTTGAACCTTATTATAACATTCCCACGTATAACATTTTCCTGCATATAACACCATTATTTCATGGTGTTATATATCCATAATGCTTAATGGTTTCATTTCCTCCATATAAGAATGTTCAAATTTTAATTTCCTGCTTATAACATCAATTTTTGTTCAATTCCCAGCTGCATCTCAAATTAAATTTTTTTCTTACCGCTCCACCTACAGAGGGAGGAGCTACCCCCGCAACCCCCAAGAGTAGGTGAATATATGTCCTTGCACCGCCGCAGAACGGCAGTTTATTCTCCTCAGATCGCTCCACTACCTTGTGTGCCAGAGCTCTCTACAGACACCAACGTCCTCACGTAGGACCACCGTTACCTACCACACATCTCACTTACTACCCTTCTGGTAGTGACACCTGAGTCCCTTCTGGACAACAGCATCGAGTTAGTTTGGGTCAGTTAGTATTATAGCTACCTAGTCGCATTTGCTCCTGTCTAGTTTAGACGCAGGTCCGCTTCACTGGGTATTATCGTAGTCTACTTCCGTTACAATTTCTTGTTGGTTAGGAGTTAGTACGGGCCACCGTTTCTATTCCTCATGGGAATAAACACTTCTTTCTATCTAACCTCCGAGTACTTATTTCTACGGTGACTGTGACTTTAACCCCAGTAGACATCAGCCCCCCAGGGTAAAGCATGAGATTGCGTCATTATAAACCATTTGCCGAACCTAGAGTAGGACTGCGGGCTCCCTTAACCGGGTGCACGTACGTCTCAAACAGACCCATTAGACAGCCACCCATACTGTGGAGCAGGTACGCCAAGGTACCTGGTGCACACGGTAGAGCCACCACCACTAGGAACTCAATTTACAAGGTGGCTAGACAGTCAGCCCAGTCAATTCACTCCATCCACCGCTCTACCATTTCGTTGGAAGGAGTGATAAGAATGGTTCTGGAGGTCTGCCCCCTTTGGTCCACACCCACGTTGCTGTCAGAGATCCAGGGTAATCCACTGCTTTAACCACCTCGCTGTTTGTTGCCGATTGGAGTAATCTGGTATGACTCTGGTTGGCTTGGCCATGACTGGCTTTACACGTAGCTAGGAATCCTCGTCACCTGTTCTTCCTAAGCGTGGCCGACTTTAGTACCTTCCTTTATGCCATACACCCATAGGAGTGGTGCAAAGTGGCGAGCTAGGGGCAGCTACTACCTTCAAGTCCAACTTGAGCTGTAGTAACCGAGTGTCAACTGCCCTCTTCAGTCTAACCCCCCCTCCCCCGGGAACGAGCTCAAGCCGCCCGACAACTGGAGAGGCCAGGGGCTCCACGTACCACTGATATATATCAAAGCTGTGTTTCCAACCCATCACCACCTTCGCCCAAGGAATGGGTACAAGTTCCAGCCGGCACCAGCAGCAACAGCGGCTGAGGCAGGAGCTATCCCGGGCTACACCCACTCCAGGTAAACCGGTGGCTGTGTGTAAACCAGCGTTGCGGAGAACTGTTAAGCCCACACTAGACTTTGTGCCATGTCGCCAAGCCACGTGCCCCAGTTTATATACCGGCCGGGGACCAACTGGCAGCCAGTAAAGTCAATTTCAATAGATTGCCCATGTGTCTGACTGGCACAGTAAAACTTGGCCCAACCGTGACATCAACGTCAGTTTCCCCGACATCACGCGTCAAAGTTTTCGTGGCGCCTAACATGGCGCTACAACACTTTTTAAATTAGTTAATAAAGTAGAACCAGTCCAGCATGACCCCGAGAAACAGCTAAACTAGCCGGGAGTCAAACCGAAAACCAGCTAGACTTCGGGGAGTCTGTAAACACCCTGTGGCACTAAATTTTAACTAGCTGAGATGTCCAAATCTAATTTGAGCTTTACTTACCAAGGCAAAACCGCCACCACAATGGAAGCCGCCAGTGTCAACCAAACTGATAGGTGCAATACCGTATTTACTCGTGTATAGCGCGCCCTTTTTTCCCAAAATAAAGGGAAAAATTTCTGGGTTGTGCACTATACACGAAAAAAAATTAAGGAACGAGTGGTATTCGTAAACTAAACTGCCCAGAGATGTTTAGAGGGAAATGTAGCAGAACAGTTTGTTATCTCTTCTCTTGCTCTTACATCATCACTCCTCTCCTTTCTCTCTCAGCGCCCCCTTCAGTTTGCCTCTCCAGCCATCCCCTGTAACCTACATTGCTGGCACCTCCCCTTTTTTATTTTGTGGCTTCACAGCAGTGTTTACGCAATACATGGGCAATAAACATGTAATGATGAATGGCGAAAGTTCATGTGCATCTTACACTTTGAGGTTTAATCTGTCGGTCATAAAATATGCTGAAGAATATGTAAATTGTGCTGCGGCTTGGCAATTTGACGTGGCTGTTTCCAGTAGCTGTGACTATTTTTTATTGGTATATAAAATAACTTTCAAGTAAATATTTCTCTTAACAGTGATAATGCATTATTGGTGTTTAATTAGTACACGCTGCTTGCATTTTGTGTTCTTAAAAAAGTTAACAATCAGTAATGTAACCTGAACTGCGCGTTAAAACTACGTGACTGTGTTCAGTCCTCGTGTCAAGGTTACGTGTAGGTCGCAGCGCCATTCCATCATCCACGGCAGTCACATGCATCCTCAAAGCTTGCATCCTGTCACGCAGTAAAGCAGAGCTTCCACGTGTTTACGTTTCCCCTCGCCTCCCTTTTTACGGTCATGTTGCCGATCAATAAATTCCTCCAAGCCTTCTTTTTTTCCGTGTAAGGCAGAGGATAGCCAAACATGGTCAGGGGGAGGAGAAGGGAAGAGGCGAGACAACGGTTTTTTTGGGAGGTGTCACATTACAGCACTGCAAAAAAAACCAGCACGTCACTGTGTAAAAGAAGCAAAAATAAAACGGAAGCCGGCCGTCCACCGCAGTTGTTGACATTCTTCTTTTGTTGACTATAGGTTACCATTATCTTACAGCACACCACAATGTTTTGGCTTTTAACGCCGCAAGTTATTTAATTAAATAATTTTCTAAACATATCACAATCACCACACATCAATGTAAAAAAAAGAATAATTTGTTACATACTTACTAACAAGGAGCCACAAATTGTTGGTAGAATTTTATTTTAAAAAAATTTTCCTGGTACTTGTTGCAAAAATTATGGTGTGCACTATACACGAGGGCGCACTATACACGAGTAAATAACGTATACCCACATGCCCCGAAGCGGGCGTTAACTTCATTAGTTGTGCACATTGCCAGAATAAATTCCACTAGCTATGTATGGGGTGGAATGACGAGCCCTGTTACAATGACGGGCTGTAATACCGCTGTAATGAATGTCAGACCCGCCAAACTGCCTACTGCAGCTGGTTTACCTGCGCTGGACAGGGAATTAACACTGTAAGATGTATTGTATGCGCGCAAACGTTTCGTCACATATGCACAGTCTGGCCAGAGGAAATAATCATGAGATCGGGCTTAGTATACAGGTGTGAGGTTTGCCAGCGTGCGTAAGAATACAAACTAGATTATCCCGGCACTCACCGCAACATAACATTCACCCGGGGAAGCGACGGCCACAATTTCCAGAGTTTGCTGGAAGACCAGACAAAAACACGGTAGCATTTACCCAAGAATACGAGCAGGAGTTTAGTGAAAACGAAATCCTTGTTAAACAATGGGTCATTAAAACTCATCATCAATTGAAAGGAAAAGCGCTAAACTGGTGGAACAAGTACAGAGAATTCATTACTGAACAGGGGCAATTTTGTTCGTGCCTAGCCACCCACTTCTCGGGCGAAGAAGTGCTGGCGCACTTAACTACCAAGTTCTACAGTCGAACCCAGACTGTCAAGGAAGAGGCTGAAATCTTTATTTGAAGGAAAGTGCAGATGTACTGCCAGATTTTTCCTGAAAGGGACGAGGAAATTTGTGTACATAACATTACGCATATGCTGCTACCCAAATTACGAAACCTTCTCCAACTTCCCAGGCTGCAGTCAGTAGATAAATTAGTAGATACAGCTTGCGAGACAGACCGAAATTTCAACGCGCAGGCCATTCTAGACAAAACACGCAAAAGTACACTGAAGAGCCGAAAAAACTGGTACACCTGCCTAATATCGTGTAGCCCCCCCNTAGCCCCCCCCCCCTGAGCACGCAGAAGTGCCGCAAGACAACGTGGCATGGACTCGACTAATGTCTGAAGGTATGCAGGAGGCAATTCACACCATGAATCCTGCAGGGCAGTCCACAAATCTCATCTGCGCCAATTTGAGAAAGGGTTGCACGTCTGTCATGTTTAATGATTCTTGTCAGTCATCATTTGCCCCGTTCTTTCACAATCTTTTTCCAGCAGCAGCGAGCGATGTCGAAGATGTTATGTTTTACCGGACTCCCGATATTCACGGTACACTCGTGAAATGGTTGTACGCGAACATCCAAATGTTATCGCTACCTCGGAGATGCTGGGTCCCATCTCTCATGCGCCGACTACAACACCACGTTCAAACTCACTTAAATCTTGATAACCTGATATTGTAGCAGCAGTAACCGATATAGCTGCAGACCGCATCGCATTACTCTGATTGGTTCCATACTTCTGTTATTTGCATACGTATGCCTATACCAGTTTTTTTGGCTCTTCAGTGTAAGAGTCAGGAGGCCGTTAAGCCGCTCGAGCCGAAAGGGAACCCTCCCCGTCCTCCTCCTACTATGACTCTCTCTAAGTGCTGGTTCTGTCTGGAATGGCACTTTAACCGGGACTGCCCAATTAAGCATGCAGGCTGAGGGCGAGCGTGGGATGGGGAATACCAGGTGCGCCTGAACCCCCACAGCAAGTGACTGAAGTTAAAGGACCCAGCCAGGCGGGAAATGCTGAAACCAGTGTGTGAAATGGGCCACTACCACCAGGAAACACAAGCCCCTCTACATACAAACACTAGCCAAAGAATACGACCCACCTGAAGTTTCGCATATAGAAATGGAGATAAATGGACTTCGGACACTCGCCCTTGTAGATTCTGCCACTGCTGGGAATTTTGTACGAAGTAATTTGCTCACCCCTGCCCAACGAGCTTCACTTCGCCCACAAACCCGCCTAGTGCGTATGGCACAGCACAACCAGACCCTTAAGGTTGACGACCGAACTATGCTGACAGTAGGGATATACCGTCAAGTAAACTGAACAGAATCCGTAGTCTCACCCGATATTACAGAGGAGGTAATCTGGGGCAACCATGGCTATGCCATCAGCATTGCATTATAGATCATGTTCAGCAACGTTGATACCTGCCAAATGCTGAAGTTTGGAAGTAGGTATTGAATCTGCTCTGCGGCGTGAGGCGCCAGCACTTGATGCTAGCCCTCAGTGATAGGGCGTAGGAATATGTCGACACTGTTGTCTCTAGATCCAATTTACTAATAAATTACACTTAATTTGCGAGTTCACATAATCGAGTTTTATTGTTACTTGAACAGGTTAACTGGTACATGAACTCACGAGACAAACTCCCCTCCCCTTTTTCTATGTAGGCTACGTATGGTTTGACGCCGCGA
>NQII01002277.1:0-268788 GCA_002778355.1 Clitarchus hookeri | reverse complement strand
GTTCCGGGGGCGTGCCCGAGATCACGTCAGGGGCGTGGGTAGTGCTCCGGCTATACCACACGCTTGGTAATCTGAGTGCTAGAATCTCAGGCCTTGTGGTAGGACATGCTCTGTGCGATCTGCAATATCAGATCGGGGCTCTGCCTGGTGCGGCCTGTGTACAGGTCGGGGCAAACGGGTTTGGTCAATTCAGAAAGCGCTGGTCATGTCTGCGATGAGAGGGCGTGATCCCTCTTCCCCGCCTACTGGGAGGCCGGGGTGCGGTATGGCCTCGCGGCTAAGAGCGCCCCGTTAACAAATAAAACCACGGCTCTGTTGTGTTTAACAGTAACCTGCCCCCAGGACTGGGGGCAGTACCAGAATTTATTTTAGTTTATTAAAAGCAACTTTACATTTAGTGGTACAATGAAACTTTCCTTTTGCCTCGGTCAATCATGCAGTAACTTCGTGATAGTGACAAACCCAGATACAAATCAGTGGTAGAAAGCACATAAGGCCAGGAAACTTAGCACTCAGTTTTGTCATTTGGTGTAGGCCAATCTGTTTTCTCAGGGACTGTTTCAATCCCATGAGCCGACATCGTCCCAAAAAATTTATTTCTTTTGAAAAAGGTGGTGGTATTTCTTAGGAACCAATTTCAGGTTGGTGGTGACTATTTTCTGAAACACAGTCTCTAGGCATGTCAGGTGTCTTAATGACCTTTTTGTGACCATAATGTTTTTTAGCTACACTTGGCAAATGCTTAAGGGAAGGAAGGACCTTCTCTGTCAGATGTTCAAAGGTGGCAGGGTCATTGTATAGCCCACAGGGCATTACTTTAAATTGCAAGATTCTTTTCCCTTGGGCACAAAAAGCAGTCCTTTCTTTGCCTTCTAGTGTTACTTCACATTGCCAGTACCACTCTTCATGTCAAAAGTAGAAAACCATTGTGAACCTGCTAGGCTGTTCAGAGTGTCATGGAATGGGTAAGAATATTTTTTGGTCATATTATTGAGTTGGTGGTTATCAACACAAAATCTCATAGAGCCATCTTTGTTTTTAACAAGCACAATGTGGGATAAGACCATGGACTGACTGGTGGTTCTGTCACATCCAACTTCTTCATCTCTTTCAAAATATCCACAACCCCATTTTCTCTCAACGGTAACCACCAGCTGCCATCAACTTCATAACATGGCTTAGAAGCAGATAAAAACATGTATAATTATTATTTTCCTTTTATTTTTCTTCTAAGCATACTATGGTGTAGAATGCGTACTATAAAACCCTCTTTTGTAAAGGCTTGATTAACTTATAGTTGTCAGAAGGAAAATATTGATTAAAAGGTTTTAATTACTCATGTTTTTATAATGTTGGTGCAAGTAGCCAAACTTATTAAGAAACAAAACGTCTTAACTGGAAACTACTCAAAGGGGTTTTACTGTGTTATAATAGTCCTTTAAAAACTGCCCCTTATTAACCTATCACAGATATAAGAATCTAATTTTGTGTTTGCATGTGTGTCTTTTCTAGACCCAACATTCTTCCCCCAGCGCTGTGCAGAAGTAATTGTTAATGGCATGGTAATCGGAATCATGGGTGTGCTCCATCCTGATGTCATCACAAACTTTGATCTTACTTTGCCTGTTGCTGTCTTGGAGATCAACATTGAGCCCTTCGTCTGAAGCAAGGCTACAACTGGATCATAATTTGTACTTTAGGTGCTTTGATGTGTTTTTAACTCTCCTCCTCTTTTTATACAGTTTATTGCAAATTATTTTTGAAAAGGTTTATGTTATTTTGTCAATATTTAATAAATGCCAAAGTTAAGAATATTTGTAACATATTCCTACTTTTTCATTTAAACATTTTCACTACCTTCTGCCAAAAAAGCAAAGAGAAAGAGAGAGTGTGTGTGTGCATGTACACATGCTTATGTATGCACTCGTGTCCATGCATGTATTATAATAAGTCTATATAGGTTGTGTTTCTTATTGGATTGCTTATAGTAAAGATTGACTTAATGTTTTATTTTTGTTTGCATTTTCTTGTAATGTTTATATATTTTTTAAATAATTTGTTTTGATTGCACCTTATAGGTTTTCTTTATTTTTGCTTAACTTAACGTAGCACTTAATGTGAATTGCAATCCACCCATCCAATTTCTAGGTTTACAATTTTCAATAATTATTTTAACTTTAAATTTTATTTTTGATTTTTTAAAGACATTTTTGTATTGTAATTAATTTTTCATTTTTATTTTTATTGTAAGTTAGATTTTTGGTGTTTTCGTTTTTAGGGTTTTCAGTTATAATTTTTTTTTCCGTACTTGGGTTTTTAGTAGGCGTTTTTGAGGTAGAAGCCGGATGTGACACTTCTGGTAGGACATTCGATTAAGGCGAACATGGCTTTAATTACCGCCGGGATTAATCTTGTTACTTCCCGGCGCCAACCTAAAATACGTTTGATTTGCAAGTCTCAGAAGTAAATATTCAATTAGGAGTGCTGCGCCACGTTTAAGAAGAGGTCATAGGCCAATGGATTAATTAATTTATGAGTATTTGAAGAATTAGCGTCAGATGCCATATTGTCGATGATGACGCCTTCGACATATGAGGTGACGCCAACACAGTTACCAAGCCGGAGGGGCTCTACTTATTGCAAAATATAATTCAAAGTGCAGAGCCAGTATTTTTCTTTGAGATTTAATACAGTTGCAGGTGTGATGGCAATTATTTTATAGTATAAACTAGTTTATCAGTATTAATGAATATTTATAATTGTAGCATCATTTGTTGGGAGTTTTTGTATTTGAACTTGTTTCACTATGAGCACCATCTTTTATCCAATAAGCCTTCACATCTGTTGCGATTTATCCCCTCTTGTTGCAACTTATACCCTCCTTTTCATCTAAGCTGATGCCAATACCCTCAACATGGAAAAACGAAGGTGAACTGTCCCAGTACCCCTTTAGAGACTAAGGAAACAAAGTCTCCTTAACAAGGAATTACCTTATTATTTGTGGGGTCCTGCAGTCCAGGTTAGCAGCTCAATAACTTTGTCAATCGAGGATGGCGGTGGGCTGTCCTTGATTTGGTCCTGATGGGGCCGTACTTCGTGGAAGCCGGACGAGTGGTGTTTACGTTGAACTGCCTTTCTATGGGAGCACCAATAGGCGCCTGACGGCTGGCAAGGCACATTTCGGGGGTGTGGGCGGCAGAGGCGATAGTGGTCCAGGTACGTTATACCACATGTCTCTAGATGCTGGGGTGGCGGGCATGGCATTTCAGGAGTGTGCAGGGATGCACATGGCCCTTTGCAAGATGGCTGCCTTTTCTTGCTCCTTAGTGCGCACCTTGGGGGCATTAGGCTCTGGTTCACCAGATTGTGTAGTCTGGGCCCTTGCGATCTTGTCTGCCTTTTTCCGGCCCCCTCGGTCATGGGGCATTTAGAAAATAGCTGTGGATACACAGCAATGCAATGTTAGTGATGTTATTTTAAGCCCAGAGGATAAAACAAAAGAAGAACAGAGAATTAGAATTTAGTGGATTCAGTGCAGGTCCTGGAGATGCAGGCATGACCGTAAAAGTGGTTTAAAATTACATAGTGTGGGGGAAGACCGGTTCTGGCGTAGCCCGTCCAGGAAGGAATCTACTTTTCCTGAGGCTGGTGCCTTGGGGTGAACCCCTGCCGGAGTCCTATCGATTGATGGGCTTGCAGAGTGCGCTTCACAATCAGCGGTGCTCGGCCTACAGCAACTTGGGGAGAGGGCCCCCTGATCTCCCTCTGTGAGAAGTTGAGTGAGCGGCGTGACCAGCTACAGACCTCAACTGCCCCTCTGGGTTCGCAGCAATCCCCACGTAAGGACCCTACAGCTCTCAGTAAGCGGCGTGCCCAACTTGTAACCTGGGAGTCGTAGTGACTTAACGTGTTTGTTCTCCTCAAGCCTCAGAGAAAGGTTCTCTCTCCCATTTGTCACAGTGGAGCTAGCGAGTGGCGTGACCACCTAGCATTAGACACCAAACATTGACAAGAGGTGGGAGCATCCTTCAGTGGGGAATTTGGTTCGAAACTCTATCATGGTGATTGTGCGTGCACCAAGAAGTAGTTGAGTGGATATGCACACAGAAAGAAAATCTGGAAACGGAGGCTAAAGCAAAAGAGAATGATCGGACCAAAAAGAGGTTAACTGGTAGATATATGTTTTATTTCGTCAACAGGAGTTTCCAAGACATATATCTCTAACCTATGCCCGCTAACATCTGATGGACGAGGGACCAAGTTTGCCAAGCTGTTTGCTGCAGGCAGCAACGGGGTATCGATTGAAGTTCAAGGCGTGAGCGACCCCGGTGCAACTACACCCGGCACGGACAAGGTATGTGGCCAACACTCGAAGCAAGGAGAAAGCTCCGTGACAAAGCTTCTGCCTATTGTGTTGAGAAACAAAAGTTCTGACAATAGTAACGTAATACAGCTAAGTTTCGCTGATACTGCAGAAGTTAAGCGGTACGGAAAGTGTGGCGAGGTAGCGAGAGTTGCAGCTATAGAGCTGATGCGAACTGCCCACGAACTACCCCTGTCTGGAGGGTGTGCAAAGAAATAAATGCCCTCGAGAGACGTGGCAAGCAAAGGGTGGCTGGAGCAAGCCGCACGGAGGGAGAAACCTCCCCTGATGGGCTGTGAGCGTGCGTGCCCATTGCCTGCCGTGCAAGGCGAGCGAGAGGGTGGTTCCATCCACTCTCAGACTGGAGCGTGGCATCGTGCGGATTGCCGGCCTCTCAGGTGGCAAGGGGTTGACTCACTTGTGAGTAGGAATGGTTCAAGGGCAAAATGAGTGGTGGCGTTTGGCGCTACGGTACACTAAAGGGAGCACCTGACGCTGAGTGTAGGATATGTATCCGACAGCGTTCATGGCACTTCAAGGCCCCTCTCCCATCAGCAGATGCCTCGGGTGCGACTCTACCTGTCCGTCCTGAACTCGTGATGAGTTCGCAGCTCGGGATCTTGAAGAAGACGAAGATGTGACCCCTCATGTTTGCAGCTACGTTCTCTCAGGTATAAGCGTGGTAACGGTTACCTCGTAACTGCATGAAAAACTAGTATTGCAACTTGCAATAAAATTACTGTGGAAGTCGTCCGACTTCAGATAAGTTGGAATTCTGAACTCGGTTTGCCGTTCGGCTAATGCAAATCCCTGCTCTCGGATACATAACTGTGTTACACTTATTGGCCTCAAAGGTTGTAACAAAGTTAAAGCTAGGTGGCCTTATTCACATTTTGTAAGCAAAACTGCAAATCCATAAATAAATTAACTAGTCTTGAGGGTAAGTTGAGGTGACTGCAAGACTCCTATAAGAATGCAGGTAAAAAATTTAATTCTAACGTACGCAACCTGCTTAACAGAATGGTACATACAGAGGATTCTCGATTAATCGTTCCCGTTATTTACGTTTTACTGTATCTCCCATTTAAATAATGCTAATTGCTGACCACATTCAACGATAGACTATTGTTTGTTTTCCCGTAATGTCCGTTCCAAACAGACGGTACATTCGCCAAAGGTTGCGTGCATCAATCGTTTTGAACACTACATGAACACAAAACAATGCAGATAGTCAAGTGGTACTATCAATAGTTTTGTACTTCCCATAGCATTATTTTGTGTTCTATTGACTACATTTCAATTTCTTCTTACGTGTTTACTGCACTCTTAGATTGGAGATAGTCAGAAAGCATCATTTGTTCTTATTCTTCGTACGTGATTACACCACTCTGTGGTTGGCGACAACGAGAACGAATCACACAATCTTTGACACTATCTGACTATGATCTTGGTATTGTAGACAGAATTTGGTCTAAGGTTATGGATACGGTATTTGTATGACGTGTTTATTATAGGAAACTATCGGTTGGTTTTGTAAGATTGTAAGGGTTTTAGAACAGCTTGGCAAGTAATGGTAGCCAAAAATTGTCGCAAATAAATAGGTTGTGTTAATTTTAACCGAGGGATTTAGAAAGTCTTGACCGATAAAGTAATACTGGACAAAATCATTAATATAAGTAAAAATTAAATTTTGTCCAATCTCAAGAACAAAAGTTTTTAATTAAAGTGAATATTTAATTATAAATTTACTTGAATAAGTGTTTTTTTAATGACATATTTAGGCTGTTGGTGCATTTTGAGGTTATGTATGTTATGTCTCAGGTTTAAAATCCAAGACCGCATACATTGTTTTCCCACATGCTTAGTTTTTCTCCGTTGACTGTGTGAAAAACATTTATAATCCACTGTGTATATTCCCGAAGGGTGATTACTACAATGAAAAAACAATAGGGTTGGGCGAATTTGAAAATTTCAATTCAAAGCGAATTCGAAGCGAATTTTTAAAAATATTAGCGAATTCGAATCTAAGTTGTTTTGTTTACAAGTACACATTGTACCAGTTTTTTAAAATTTAATAAATACATACATTTTTACAAGTTAAGTCAAAGGCAGATAAAAAAGAAATGGTTTCTACTGATTTACAAAAAACCTTGATCATAGTTTTTTACCATGTAAGAATCCTTTCATGCGAAACAAATCTAAATAACAAACTGAAAATTAATCCACGCCTACGGAATATAAATGTAGCATATTATAAAAGACTTTGTTCATCATTTTTCATTACATCAGCACATTCCATGGTTTAATGCAAAATAATACTAAGTAAGAAACTAAAAATTATTTCAGCAAAGTGTGAAACATACAAAACTTGGACACAATTAATTGTATTGTTCATGTTTTAACACCCCAATAGTTACGTTGCGATCGTATAAATTATTAAATTACGCGAGTTAATGTTGTGAAGTGTCAAGTTTATTTAAATTTTGTTTGGTCTCCATCTTTATCTTCTACAAATACGCACAGTAACTGTTCCATTCCTGTATTGGTTGCTCTATGATTCAGTCAACGGAACACTGTTGGCTGTATGGGAACCTTTGAGGCCACTCAAGATGGCGTGATGTGAAGCTTAATTGTTAATTTCCCACTTTATTTTTATTACATTATTGAGATTTGAATCGTTGTGGGTGCAATTTCACAGCAGTTAACTTTGTAAAACTTGTAGTGTAATCTCATAAACATATATTACCGATTGAAATCTGCGGTTCCAATTGAAGTGTTTCATAATATAAATAGGGGTTTTTTTTCCCCCTCTCAATAATTCCATTTTGCTATCTTGTGAGTAAAATTAGATACTGACAATTATTGTAAACTGAAATGCAGTTTGGAGTTGATATTATGTTTTCATGATTCACTAGCCATGTTTGGCATACGACAAATAAAAACGTTGATGTTAGTGTTCCCACGTCATCTTTTTTTTTAGGCAAAAAATATTTACGTATTTTGGTTTTTTGGGCAAATAATAAAGTAATTTATGTTGCCCAAAAAGCACTTGTTTTCGAAGTTTGAAGTAAAAAAATTTATTTCCAGTACAAAGACGAATATTAAAAATATTCAATTCTAATTCTAATTTTTGAAGCTTCGCCCACCCCTATTAAACAACCACCATATATTTACATTCCGCACCTATAACAAAAATAAGTAGCTAACAGAAAGAGACTACTGCTCGAGTATACTACCTGCTTAAGCTTGGCACTTAGGGGTAATTAATGGGCACACAACTTCGGCCGATGTCACTTATGATAAAAAACACGACACACTTCAAAGTTATGTTGTAGTCTGTTTTTGTTAAAGAGTCTTTGTTGTGATTGGCTCAGAGAAATCGTATTTCTCCAAGGAAAATTGGTTATTAAGGGTGGCTCACAGGCCGAAAAACATAATTTATACAAATCACCCTGAAAGAAATATTATATTAAATAACATTGGTCTGAGACCCTTTAGCACTGAAAACACTACTAGGTAGATTAAGCACAAAGGTAAGAATAGTAAAGTGTGGCTCGTAAGCCTTAAGTGAAAATGTTAATTGGTTAATTACACACTCATAGCTATAGACCTGGTGCTTAATGTGGCTTATGGCTGAAAAAAAAAACATTCTAGGTAGCACTAAATTATTCTTTACAAAGGCAATAGCCACAAGAGACTGGTAAGCAGGCAAACATACATTAATTAAATGCCAAGGGTTGTCAGTAAGTCTGACCTAAGGCCTGTAAAGCAAACAAACAGCACATTTAGGCAAAGAACATAGAGAATAACCAGAGACACAATGCGGTTAAGTGCAATATCAACCCTGCTAAGGAGGATTATAACTTGTTTATTATCATTAGCCATGGAAAACTCTTATTCTTAAAAACATTTATCCGTGCTTGTTTTTAATAGCTTTTTTGGTAAGGCCAATATACAGAACACAAATTAACTGGAACTGCACGCTACTGAACAGTGGGTAAAATACAAAAGAGACACACATGGGAAGATTAATCATGGTACATTGACACATGTAAACAGAATCTTTTTTTTAAACTCGATATTTTCTTCCTAGCTACGTACTTGGGGAGAATTTAAGAAAAATTCTCTGCTTTTGGTTGGGGGTTCACACTGCACTGGTGAACAAAATGACCAAGCTAACTTTAATTATGCACCAATAATAATAAACTAACCTTTGGGCTATTCCCATGCACTGTACTGAGGTAGAGTGTCTTCGATGTACACTGGGAATTCTCTTAGCGGGTGATAGAGGCGAACAAGCCCCTACGCACAGTGTCTGTACTCAAAGCGTCTTTACTCAAAGCGGGCTGTAGGAGCAGCATGTCCTTAAGCACAGAGTGTTTTGATACCATCTGTTGGTGGGGGAGGGATGCCAAGACGTCTCCTTGTACCTCCCTCTCTGCTGCTGTGGGTCGCCTCTGCAACTATGCAAAGCATTTGACGGTGCTGTGGTGGCACATACCTTGGCACGTCACTCTCTGCAGCTGCTGTCTGCTGGGTGGAGACGGCCGGGTTGAACACCTCTGCATCTGGATTCAGCTGGGTTACAGACGGTATACTGGTAGGCACAGTGAGCGAGCTGCTGTCTTTCTTCTCAACTGTTTGGCGGGAGTATGGGGGGGGGAGAGCTGGATCTGGCCCGGCAAGGACGCAGGATTGGTTCGTAGTTGGCGGACGGCAAGTCATCCCTCGCCCGGGCGCTGGCCCTGCGGCGGCCGGTGGGGGTGAGTTGGATACTGGCACGCTTGGCTAACTCTACTACTGGTTGTGTTGTGGGCAGAGTGTCTGCACTGTGCTCCGCCTGGAGTACTGGCAGGTCTGGTGTGGGTGGCACCTTCTGACTCTCACGCTGCTGGCGAGTTCTGCTCACTGTCACTGGGCTGCGATGCTTTCTTACTTGGTCAGTCTCCCTGTCGGCTTGCGTAAGAGCTGTCAGTGGTTCAACGGGCATGCTTGCAGGTGCATCTTGCGTGTCTTCAAACATGCTATAACTTTTCACTTGCGTGACGTATACTTTCCTGATATTACCCCAAACATTCTTGAGCCACAGGATGTTTCCACGCCTTTCAACAATTGTGTGTGGGTCTTCCCACTTGGGATAGAACCTAGCGTGAAACTTCACTGGCTTGTTGCTCAGGGGTAGCTGTGTAACAACACGGTGTCGCGCCGCAACCATCAACAATGGCTAGCCTGACACATGTAGGCATCCCGACGCCTCTGTGTTGGCAATGCTTACGCCCCAACCCACAGAATGTAGTAGCCAATTACGAATTAGGCACAACATATTGCAAATGCGCTCGTAAGACCAGCCTAACGAGCAACCGAGCTGTGAGCAACCACAAACACATGAACAGCTACGATTTAATAAACTAAATTCAAAGCCAGTGCAAATTAAAAGTTTTGGACGATGCCAGTCAACAAAATTCAAACATTCAGCTCCCAATAAACAAAATTTTATGTGCCAGTTTACTGTGCACGGGCCAAGGTATCCCTGCTCTCCAGTGTACTTGGTGCTTACAGCATTGCCAATCAACATACCTAACCGCAATTGAGTTCGCGATCATACAAAACTTGGGTTTTGAGCGCTTACGGTGCCACAGCGATAACAATCAATTGATCACTTCTACAGTACAAAAATGTATTAACTGGTCCAGACTGTCAACTAATGCATTGTCACTACCCAGTGTGTCCAGGGGGCGAAAGTAATGATGTGTTGAAATGCAGGGTGGTGTGGACAGTGCATGTACATGAGCAATGTTTGCATCCTAGTGAGAGACTGACAGTATAAGATGGAAAATTCACGTGTCAGCAATGTACAGCAGCGGCAGACACTACACCACAGGTGTCGCACACTATCAACACACACATGGCAGATGTAAACAAGGCAGCACCGCTCGCTCATTCCACTCCTCACCAGCCTCCCTTGACTTTAGCACCTCTCTCTCTCTCCTACCTACTACCCCTTACATACCTCCACTCGCCACCTACTTTCCCACAGCTGCCTTCCCCCAACAAATTATTCTAGTGCTACCAACTCACGCATCATAATTCCCGCAACAAAATCTGGTGACACAATTTACCACACCCAACTTTGTTCCGCCAGCTGCGAGCACATGGCCAAAAAGTAGTGGAAGGCAACAGTGTTTGTGGTGGCAATCTATCAATCTCTACAGTCTACAATGCTAAAACACCTTCTTTCGGTGGGACAACAATTCTAGTGTAGGAAACAGTGCAGCAAAAATGACCACTGCAAGTGACAACAAAAAGAATAGTGCAGCAGACAGTGCACAAAACAAAAACATGAAATGGGATAGAAGCCAACCACTACCAACTCCTTGCAGTTATTGTGACAGTCATGAATACAATTGGCACAGTGCATACCCTAACAATCCCCACCTCAAACAAACAACCATGCAAGCACCAAGTCGTGAAATGGGAAGCAGGAGTAAAGGAACCGGACGTTCCTGACATCCCAGTCCCAGACAATATTACCATCTTGACACTGCAACAAGCACAAATAACCAGGTTAGTGGCAGTCGTTCACAGTTAATCAGTATTTTAGTGTTTTATTAATGATCATCGTTGCCACACATGAATAAACACTGCTGCCCCACATAACTTCATGCAGTCTAGTTTTGTACATCTGACAGATATCACTCCAGCCACTCATAAAATTAATTTAGCCACAAATCAACACACTAGTACCGCACTAGGTCAAGCTACAGTTACAGTTCGCATACATGATCTAGAAACTATAACCACAGCAGCTGTTACCCCGGACATTAGGAAAAATGCAGTCCTTAGTATACCATGTCCTAATGAACAAAATACCATAGTTGAACCCATGGAGCGTCGCATCCATTTCAGCTTGAAGGAGCAACGCACAGTATATAACCTTGACCGGCGATCGGCCGATACAGTACCAGCTGTTTCACAACAACCTAACGTCCAAACACCAGACAGATTTTCAGTGGCTCCTTGACGAGCGCCGAGACTTGTTTACAGCAAACGACACCCTTCGTCGAACCACAGTAGCTGAGTATGCCATACTGCTAGTACAGGACAGGCCTATATACACTCAACCATGCAATTATTTAGCACACCAAGCGAAAATCATTAAACAGCAAATTTAAGAAATGTTGATTGACTATGTTTTTGAACCAACAATCAGCAACTTCAATTCCGCCATAATACTGCCACCTAAAAAAATCGGCACGTGGAGGTTTGGTTAGATTTTCGGCCAGTCAATCAATGGACACACAGTCCATCACAACCATACATAAGCATCAAAGATGCCCTCAGCAGTTCCTTAGGACAAGCCAAGGTCATGTCATCCCTTAATCTCAAGAACGGGCGTTGGCATGTGCTCGTCAAGCTCTAAGACCGTTGCAAGACAGTTTTCACGGCCCATGATGGCAAGCATTTTCAGTTCTGCAACATGCCGTTCGGATTGCAGTGTGCATTGGCCACCTTCCAGGCGACGATGGTCAGTTTTGGACGGCCTCATCAGTGAATTCACACTCGCCTACCTGGACGATGTCGTGATATGGTCGGCAATTTGGGAGGAGCACTTACACCACCTGTCACTTGTGCTCGAGAGGTTGGCCATCAACAGCCCTATGTGAGTAACTGAAAAATGCCACCTCGGAAAGACCAGCATCGACTTCCTGGGTCACGTTACCGACGAGGAAGTTAACTATTCCACCCCTGAAAAACTGCGGATGATTGATGAATACCCACCACCATGTACATGCAAGCAGTTCCAGAATTTCTTCGGGATAATAAACTGGTTCCGGAAGCATATCCACAACATTGCCATCATCACCGCGCCACTCACTGACTGCGGTCAACCCACTGCATTTACAATGGGATGGTCCCGCCAACGGTGCCTTCCAGCAAATCAAGTCACGTTTCTGTGTGTGCCCGACCCTTAGCGAATTACCACGCCACAAAACACCTATACCTGCAGACCGATGCCAGCCTACAAGAACTCGGTGTAGTGCTCTGCCAGTGCGGCGACAATGGTGAACGTCATGTCATCGACTTCTAGTGCCATGTTTGGACAACTGAGTGGATGTACGATGTTAATGAACGTGAATGCTTAGCCGTGGTATGCTCCATGAAGGAGCACTACTCGTACTTGGAAAATCAAAGCTTCAAATTTCGCACTGACAACCGCTGCTTAGTCTGGCTTCACACAATGCGTGAGGCACGCAGCAAGCTGACTCGGTGGGCATTTATTCTTCAAGCTTACGACTCCTTCATGGAGCATGCCCCGGGCAGCTAAAACCAGCTCGCAGACACACTGATCATGTTACCATGCACCAAAGTCGTGGTGCTGGTCAACTCAGTGTGAGAAGAGATTTTACCACCAACATCATGGGGACCAATGAGCGAGGTAAGCCTTCACCAGATAAACACCACTAAAAATAATCTCACTGTACTGTACATGACATATTCCGTGAAATGGAGTAACCACAGCTTGAGTGCGCATTCTCTCGCAAGCTGAAATATTATTGCGCACAGCATGCTGTCGAGTGTTTGCGCGTAATTGATGGCAGTTTAGGAACATGTTCACCAAGTAAGTATGACGTGTGGTGGAGACTGTCCACCCAGTGTTAAGAGAGCAGGTACTGAGACACGTGCACGATAGGTATGTAGCAGGACACCTGGAGACGGAGCAAATAATTCGCAATGTGCATGAACATTTATTTTGGCGCGGTCTAACCAAGCACGCATGCAGCTAATGTAACAGTGTGGTAAGTGCAACCAATACAATGTACGGTGGGCTGATAGGGTACAACAACAACAGCCCCGACTGCCCACTAAGCTTTCGACACAATGTGCCTCGACCTCATGTGGCCCTACGACATCCTCAGGGGGGAAGAGATGTATCGTGGTGGTTAACGACAAAATACTTCCCGTGGGTCAAGGTTTTCCCAATCAGTAGCACACTATCCATGGTCCTGTAGACAGATTTCTTCCCAAGGTGGGGATATCAGCAGCACCTACACACAGTTCACCTGCAGAAAGTGGTACGAATTGTGTACCCGTTGGGGAGTGTGAAACCTGAAGATGGCGACGTACTACCCATATATCAACCACATGGTGCACTGCTACCAGAAGCTCAAGTCCCAGCTATGGCTCCATGTGAACGACCAGTACGCCACCTGCAACCTAACATTTGCCTGCCACCCTATTCACCCTCCAACGGCGCATCAACCCTGCCAGTAGTCACTTGCTGACCACCTGCTGGCCCACATCACCACCCTGCCTGGTGATTTTGATTGCCTGCAGGCAGAAGACATTGGTGACTCGGTCAGCAGTGACACCCAACGTGAATGGCATGAGAGAGAACTAAGAGGTACACACTCACCAGCGAGGATACATCGCATGTTAGCTACCACCAACAACACGACCACAACATCGACTATGGCCTGGTCAGCATGTCTATGTTCCTGTTCACCAGCAGTACACAGCCCACAGAGACATCAGCATGGGCTTTGCGGTGAAGTGGTGCGGGCCACACGCGATTGTACGAGCCATCGGACTCACCACCTACCTGGTCTGGCTTGGCAGAAATACTGCCAGGGTTTACAGGGATGATCTGCACCTTACACCAAGTGACAACGATGCAACACCAAGTGCCCCATGACGGTGTCCCCGATGTCGAGGTCAGTCAGCAAGCCATGCAGGAGAAAGGTGCCTCAGCACCTCCCTCGGAGGAGGATATACAATGGCCCGCAATCCCGAAGACGTCCCGCGTCCAGGTACCCCACAGGTATTTTCGAGGCGAGAGCCCCATCATCGCGGATGATGCAGTACCAGCAGGCTTCGCTGTCCCCGTGCCACTGCCATCCCAGGTGTACAACCAGCATGAGCAAGAGGAATCAGCACCACAGCCTACCCACGCCATGATGCCTGGAATCGATGCGCCCACCTCGACCGGGGTCTCCACCCTCCTCAGCGTGCCCATTACAGATGAAAACCCTAGACCTTCTTGACGTGCTATCGAAAGATTTCAGGATGACTTCCTTAGGTGTCCACCCGAAGCGAGGGGGTAATGCACCAGGGTAGTGCTACATCAGGAATGCTGCTGCCAGCTGAGGGGTCACAACCAGGTGATCAACCCCCTTCGGTCACTGCCAACCTAAATAACCTCCAGTGGCAGTGGGTTCGGCGCATCAGTAGCAAATGATATGATTGCATTCGTGAAGCTTGTATCAATTAGATGAACACATTGGTGACACACCCGTTTATTAACAAATATTTGTTAAGGTTGTTGATGTGATGTTGCAGGGGAGTGTCGCTGCCCTAAATGGCATGTTACAAGGATGGAGGTCGTTATAGGTAATCTCAATTTGTGAAAACATAATTGACCTTTCATAAATACACATTAAATACATTATTATATTTCTCGTTTCTCGTTAAAAGTGTCTGAATGTCACTACCTGTAATGTGTTGCCAGGTGTCTGTCCCCTGAAGGGATGAACGAGTACACCTGGGCGAAGGGGTGTGAATTGTCATGTTTGATTACTATTAACACAATAAAACACACCAGTGACTGTAGCTGTGAATGCTGCGACGGTCTGTAATGTGTTTGCAAAAATGCTGCACAATACTGGTGACACTTTGGGCACTTATCACTTCAGCTTCGGCCTACAAGTCATTTCGATGCTATTTGGTGGTGCATCACATCGTTGGTTGTGGTCCGATCTGCTACGACTCAATGACCAATTGCCAGTGGGCCGAACGGCTGTGTCTTTGGGGTAAACACTGTTTCAGTTCGCCTACGTATTTATTAAAAGAGTTACCTCTTGTAATAAATGAGTAGGGAGATCTCTTGTGCTATGTAATCCTTGTCGGCAAGAAGCTGCAAGTTTCGTTCTTGACGACCTGCACTGCGCACTCTTCCTGTATGTTTCGCCGATGGGCGCGTCCAAGTGTTCCAGCTTGTGGGGCTGGATGAATCCATCACTGAAAGATGTGTGGGTAGCCAAGCTCGATTATGGTTTTAATAATGAAATTATATTTACTTTATGGGCTAGGTTATTTTAATAGGCTTTTACTTGCTTCGGGATTTTATTTCTCACTGTTTACATGCACTTGGGGTCACATAGCACTGATTTCTCAGCCAGCAGGCTTGTCGACGTCACATATAGGGGGATGATACTGTTCGTCGCTGCACGAACTGCGCCGATATTCCCTCTAACAGATGGGGCGCCTGGTGTCTGTACCTTTCGTGGGGACACCTTGTTTAACCAATTTTTATTTCCCCCTTAGAGTTACCTTTAAGGTGGCATGGATCACTCCTGCGTGGTCTGGCACAGCCACTGTCATCACATTATCGGCTCACAGTCGGTGCACCAGTCGGTCCACGTAACACGCACGTCGTGCGTCCCGATGTGTGTCCGCATCGTTTACTTGGGATCAGGTAATGACCTGATACCGAATGCCTGTGGTGTCCCTAGAGAGAGCTGTGTAATTAGGATAGGAATCAAGTAATATAATGTGTATTAAATAGCATTAGAATTTATCGCCCATGGGCAATTATTCGTGAATTTCGGCCTTAGGGGATTGCGAAGTCATCACAGAATAAATGCATGCCACGTGCATATTTAATGAGGTGTAGAGTAGCAAGGATAGGGTATTTGAAGAGTTCTTAATAATTTTCCGAGTGCAATTGTGTGTCTAATCTAGCCAATTACTGATGTGGGAAAAAATTAATCTTTCTTTCAACCTGACCGTTCCTGTCGTAGAGTGCTCCAATACTTAACATACCTATATTTTCCACGTGGTCTGCAAGGCACAATATAATCATGTTTTGTATTTAAATTAGTGCTTAATTAGGAACTCTTAACTCTCTACAGCATAAAGAAAAATCACTCAGAACATTTCTGTGTTTTATTTGTATATGTTTCAAGTTCTATATTAATGAGGTAAATTACCTCGCAGAGTGCGGCGAGGTCTTGGCAGGGAAATTGCTCGCCCGCGCCCTCTCCGGCAGTCGAGTCTTAGATGCTTCAAGTGCGTCGCATCGCAGGGGACTTTCATACTTTGTTCTGAACACTTAACTGCAATAGATTAACATAATTTGCTGGAACTTTTATTTAGTTTACCAACAGTCTTCCCTGCGTTCGCAGCACTCCTCCGTCAGCTCAATTTACCGACCCCGGAGGTTTAATTAATATTTTAATTTTCGCGCCAATCTTGGCCTTTTTTTGCAGTAACGGCCGCTGGCAGGCCGTGTGAGCCAGGTCCGCTTTAATTTTCATTGCATACATGTAACTGTCTACACTATTCGGCAATACAATTTACTTGAGTTAACCGAATCTCGTGAGTTCTCATTTAGTGATTTATTTCGGTCCCTGGCCCTATCCAGGAAGTCATCGACGCAACAAGGAGGCATCCTTTATTTATAAGGTAAAAGGTAATACTAAGTCGTGCAGGAGAGCCGGAATACCCCGTCTATATATTACGTTTTCCTGTAAATTTGTACTGTGTGCATCAGGTGATACAGCCTGACGTGCGCTCGGTATGCCCCTTGTCGAAGGGACACGCTTGGGCGCGCGGTGTCGCTCGAGCTGTGAAAGTGCCGGGCACCAGCTCAGTGTTGAGCAATGAGATCGGGCTGTGGTTACTCACCCTAGGGGACTCGAGGTACACACCGTCAAATAATATGAAAATGCGAGCTGTATGGCTGCTGCGCACGCCTGGATTAATGAACGCACTATTGGTTATATGAAAGATGATTATTTTATTTAACACTTTAACCGAAACAGACACGTGGTGACTGCGTGGTCGTACAAGGTAACACACTTATGGCTTACGATTAATTAAGGCACGTGACACTGCTCTCCCCTTGGTGCGATGTAACAAAAAATACAAGTTATTTCGTGGATGATGTGATGATACGATTACTGAGTGAGGTTGCAGCCTCAGAGGCTGGCACCTAGGTTCTTGTGAAACGAGAGACTTACCATGTCCACTCGTGTTGAAGTGATGAAGCCTACCAGACTGAGAACAGCGCCGGCTCCCGCTACCTGAGCGCGGCCAACGCCAAGCGGTGGAAAGATGAAACATAAATGCTACCTAAAAATGCTAATGAGACGTAAGAAACTGATGTACCTTAAATTAACATAATCAAACACAATTACCCTTTACAACTTACATAATAAGACACAATTACCAGTGTGCAAATACACAATAAATCAGGGTTATATTAATATTAAATATTTGTATCGCAGCAGCCACTGTCTTGCCAAATTAATAATGTCACATGTCCCTGGCTGGCTGGGTATGTGGTGACTGTCTTTAAACACGATAAATATTATATAAATAAATACTGAATAGATATACTGAACGAATAAATATTAATGATTAAATTATTAAATTCTGAATAATTAATGACACTGGTGCAATTATACACACATGGACAAATACACTTGGTAATTATGACACTGAATAAATACATATAATCCTAAATAACTATACTGATGCACTCCGATCAATTATGTCGCACCGATGTAATTATATTGGTGAACTCTGATTAATTACATAGCACTGAATAAACGATATTGACGAACGCTGATTGATTACATAACACTGAATACACTATCACTCTTGCCCACATGCCCGCTGGTGTGGCGCATCTGGAGTTGAGGACAGTACAGTGGCAGTCACAGTGGGCACAAAGGTACCAGTGAACACCTGGTTCACGTCAAGCCCAATGGTCATTTGGTCCACGATCCTGAGAACTGTGACTTCGTGGTCACCCGGTGAGCTGGTGCCCATTCCATTTGAAATAGGAATATTCTGATTTTTCCTACATAGTCTCCGGACGATGTCCGCATTACTACCCCCGGTCTCTCAGGTAACAGTAAAGGTAAATAAAGAAAGACCATCACTTGATTCACTTACTACCTGTCGACAAGACAGGTGTGTTCTGTTCTCGGCGACCCATACTGACGAACTCGCCACTGGTTTTCACTTCGGCCTGGTGCCAGGTAGGTGGCTTTGACTGTAGAGTTGTAAGTGGTTACGAAATCACATATGGGCGCGTGGTTCATGTCAACGACTAGCAAAAACTGTGCAAAAACTGTTTAGTAAACCATTACTTTGATATGTTTATATACTTCCTCTAACCAATTTGGAATGCAGTTACATTAAATTCAAATATTGGTGAAAGTATTGTATTCCTATCAAAGTGTTTGTCTTTTGAATAATAATAAGTATACACACCTGTTTATCACTATTGATATGTCAACAGTCGTATTACTTTGGGTTATGTCAATGTTGGGTACATGCACAAAATACGAATAAGTATGGTACCTTATTTTTAGTCAGTGATTGCCTCAGACTTTGGCTTGCATGGAGAAAATAAGTTAGGATGGCAGCCACTTGATGATAAAAGTTTTTGTTGCTCCACTTTAAATAAGTTTTCATATGAAAATTATTAGTAGTAGTAAGTTTAAATAGACATGTAGTAGTCTTTATCATTTTATTCTTTGCTTTGCGTTCAGGAAGTCTTCCGCCCACTCCGGCGACTCTCGCATGTTGGACATAACCACCTGTATTTACATTTGTGTTGGTCAGTGAGCGTTGTTTTTGTTCTACTCAGGCTGGTGACATGCTAGTACTTTCACACAGTGTAAGTGCATCTGTAGAGGGTTTTGTTTATCATGAGTTATAATACTGAGTTCTAATGTCAGAGTTTTTATTTAATGTTCGGTCGCTTCACGACAATATTAATTGCCTTCTGTGTAAAACCTTATCATGTAAGTTATCACATAAATAACATCATGGCATAGTACAGTGTTACTGGGTGTGTAAGATGGCTCTTCATACCTTCTCACCCTGCGCTACTGGCATTATGAGAAGGCTAAACACTCTCTGTAGGTTGGCATAATTGGAACACTTAAACATCTTCACCCCCAACAGTGCAATGGGCCCCTTCAGGAGCAGCCACGAGGGCCGATGGGTGACTGACTCGCTATTCTTATGCTCTCCAGTGGCTTGCTCTCATTTGCTATTACTTTTAACGTAACAGAAAACCTACAACATATATCTGATATTACATTATCCCTGCTCCTGAGACCATTTTGCAGAATCCTTTCCATAACATTAAGTTCATGGACCGCAAAAATTAGCTTATGTTAGAATGACACCAGGCATTTTTACCATTAAATTCCAGCTTACATAAATGAGGCCACCTTGTTTAATGTTCCACCCCAGAAGAATCACTTGTGTCAATTCACGTCTAAGCAATAAAAAAACACATTTCAGAAAATTAACAAAAAAATACAAGAAAAGAAAACACAAATGATGAATTACTATTCAATCATAATTGCAAAAGTATTAAGGACATTCACATAATTATTTAAATAAAATTATATTTACTGATAATAATATATCTATTATATGCATACACTGTGTTCAAATACCGTGATAATATTTTTGAAACATAAGAAAATCTATTACTTTGTGCTGAGATAAAAATATATGAAAATTTAAATGTAAAAAAATCCAAAGCCAAATATTAAAATAATTTTATTATTTACATTATTTTCATTCTATGGATTTAGCAGCAGAAAAACATGAATTTCATGGTTTTACACATCTGTGTAGAGATACATATTTGTCTCAGGATCCACCAATCACCCAAAGACTTTGCTCTTAACGTGACCAATCACGGGTGTCTCCAAGTTGTTTTATTCGTTGAGAAGGAAGATCAAATTCGTTACAACGGCGACCGGCGTGTTGAGAGTTGAGACATTTGCGCTATACATTTTGTAGTTGTTCACTGTTTGATAATGGAAGAAATTCGCTGAGGTTTGAATTTGTATAAGTAGTTGTAAACATCATGCACATTGTCAACGAATAGGTTTATGTTGCGTATTAAAAATGGAATGTAATACAGCGAGTAGGCCTAATTTGTTCAAAGCACGAGTTTTGTACTCTGTTCTCAGTACGTCTGTTTTACAGATTACATTTTTGTTTACGATTTCGTGTTTTGCCTGTTTCGATCCGTGGAGGCCCTGGGAGTGGGTATATATTTCTTTTGAGAAGATTATGTCGTTGAGGATTTGGTGCAGCTTAATTATGCTTGGTACACTTATATCAGTTCAGTGTTTCGTTTACTCCCAAAATTTTATTGCTGAAAATAAGATAGCTGGTAGTCGTTTTTCTCAATTGAGAATTTTGTTTTCCCTTAATTATATACTGCTATTGATTTCGCATATGATTGTGTGGGGAATTATCAGCTGGACAATTATGGAACTTTTTGAAATATATTTCGAGGATCCTGAAAATAAGTGTGTGAGTGAAAAACGGATTGTTTTGTTGACCAGTGGAGTTTTTTTTGGATCATATTTTCTTTTCTTCGAGTGCAGAAGTGTTCAGAAACCATCTCCAAGGTATCTTCAGTTTCCTACTATCCATCAGTTGAAATTTTTACAAGTAAGAATGTGTTTGTTTCCGATTTTTAAACAGTCTGTTGTGGATGCTGTATCTCCCACTTTAGTTTTTTTTGTTTTCTATTTATGGAAAGGCAACACACTCCGAGAAAGTGTGTATGAATTTCATGACTTGTTGAGTAATAAGCTTTGCAAGGATGTGTATGGTGTCTGGTCTGTGGGCACAATATTACAGGTTTGGTTTTTTACGAGCATAGCTTTCAACATTGTGTACTCAATGAAACTACTTTTCAGGGTTCACCTAACAGAATATCACAGTTTTCCAGTTACTGCCCCATTTGGTAGTCGTCTGTTTCTGACATTACACGAAGCTTTGTCATCTAGCAACCCTGTGATTATGCAACTAGGGTACTTGGATCTCAAAATGCTTTCAGAAAAGGACAGTTCCAGGCGGAATGAATTATTTACTCTTAGTCACTTTGGAGGTCATCCCCACAACTGGAATGCTGTTGTTGAAACAACCTTGAAGATGATCAAGGATTTCTCAGACAAACTGAAGGCAGCCATCAGCGATGAGCCAAATGTTGCAAGTGCTTGCAAGACCAAATTAGAAGAAAACTGCTCTAAGTTCGAGGTTAGCTCACCGTACAAGTCTGCTCTGCGCAATTTATCACCTGGTAGGTATGAACCCATCACGCCAAATTTACTCAATACAACAGTTCCGGCTCCTGCTGCAGAAGACACAGTGTTGGATATTGTTGCTCGGCAAGTCAAGGGAACAATAGTTCATCTGCTTGATAAGCCCGGAATTCGATATTTTTTCAGTGACCTTGTAGAGTTAAATGTGCATCATGTGATGTCCAGGGCCCAGCCAGTAATATGGGCGGTAGATGGACTGTCTTTGTTGGCCGCAACCTCTATTGTGTTGGACAAGTATGGTGTGGCTCTGAAGGATTTGCCAGTGCTCGTAACTACGCTCCTCGACCTCAAGCAAGTTCTGGACAGGCTATACAAGATGAGCACGTTCAAGAAGGAGCTGAGAAGTTATGAGACAGATGTGAAGATAAGGAGGTCGCTTCAGGCTGCAGTGAAGCGCAGTCTGTATAAGATAACTATTGCATTTCAGAACCAAGTTAATGAACTTCCTGTAACAAGTAGTGTAAGGAGTCAGTTGAAACCTTTTGTCTTATTCAAGGAAGGTTAATAACAAGTTAACTTTGTAAGATAAGTGACTGATTTTGATAATTTGATTGAAGTTTAGTATTTGTGGCAATTCAAGCTTATCGTGTGAGTACTGGCCGATACTTCTATAAAAATGCAGATGGACAGTTAAAGTTAAGTCAGGTTTATAAACTACACAATAATGCAAAAAATGCCAACACGAAAGTTAAATGTGTAATTAAAAAGAAAACTATGCACGCTGCAATAAGAAAGTTGGTCAACTCTTGAACTTCTTGCATTTTAGCTTGCTTTTTATGCCTTTTAGATAAGCAGTGGCAGACTGCAAAACAATTTTACATTAACATGGATTGTTATGATTTTCAGTTTTTGTCTTTTTTTTTCAGTTATTTTTATCTGTCTGCACAATGAATTTATGGCAAATTTAATGCATATAGTAAATAAATTGTATTATTTTGTATTACATTTTTTTTATTATCGCTATCAATGGTAAGCAAATTAAATAGCATTCAGAGAAGTGCATTGTAAGTATTAAAAAAAATTTTAAGCTTAAAAATATTTAATTAAAACTTTAAGAAAAAAGTGCAAACATGGTCATTCAAAAGTCCGTGGGAAGAAACTGTTGTACCAGGGTCCTGTTTTCATCGTGCAAGTTAGGTGTTGTGTTTATGTATTTGTTGCATATTTTAAAAAAACCTGGTCTTAAGACTGTTAAATCTGAAAAATCACAGGTTGTATGTAGCCTATTACATGAAAGAAAACTATGCACAGTGTCTCGGTAGTGAAACAAAAATGTGAGATATGACAACGTTAGTGAAAATGTACCAGAATTTTTTTTTAAATTTTAGCATGGTCTCAAAGTATAAATGACTTAAGATAGTACTGCTGATCAGGTGCCATTTTAGCAGAACTGGATGTAATATATGTTGACTAACATGTGTACTATATTTTCGTAGGAAGTGTATCCTCTAAATTATGTATGAAGTTGTTTCTACCAGAGTAATTAAATTCACTGTGTTTTGTTACGGTATAGTTAAATTTATGCCAATGCAATGCAGATGTGGAGTTTTGTTTTGAAGTGTTTGCGGCAGCTAGGATAGAGATGTCTCCACAGTTTTTAAATATGGTTTCATTTTCTTAGTTTTTCCCTGGTAATTATGCAGTTTAGGGGCTTTTCTGAATGAAATGTCCTAGGCCAACAAAAGTAGCATTAATGGGTTCTACACAGCTTACCTTGTTCATATTTAGCAGGGGGTCATGTTAAAATAAGTAGAACATATTAAAAAAATTTAACAAAATTGTGAAATGTACGAGCAGTTTGGCCGGTCTGCCATTAAAGTCCATACCGTATAAGAAGGCCACTTTCTGACAGTCAGTGAGTGGCAACGTAATGTTTACGAAACAAACAAACCGCCATTTACAAAATCCTGTATCAGCTGATGCACGAACGAACAAAAGTTAAAATTACGTTGGCTATTCTGAGTGCACTGCCAATGCACATCAGAAAAGCACAAAATGCGCGGATAAGAAAGAGTTCGCAGATTTATTAATACATTTTATTAGGTCACAAAACAATGGTTGTTAGCGTTAAAAAACTAAACTTCGTGATAATGTAGTTATTTTTAAGTGTTCAAAATGAAATGTACAATAAAACGATACGACGTGGAAAAGTTTTCCAAAGTTGTGCTAACTTCAGAAAGGTTTTTCACGTCGTATCATCCATCTCAAACCTTGCTTTCAACACGTCCATGATATTAATTCCAAAAGCATACAGAAATATTGCATAATATTGTTGAATTATTTTTTCTAATAATTTGACGAAACGACACGAATTTTAAATATATTTCCAGCCCGTAACATAAGAATTATCCACTTTAAGAGATACGCTATCCCTTGGCCATAAAGAGAGTTACTCAAAACTTTGCCGTGACGTGCTGCGCGCTATCTATCGGATATTCTGCGAGCTATTACCAGCCAGAAATGAACCTCTTTCTTTCGCGATATTTAACGAATTTACAAACATATGCCAATTAGTTATATTTTTCCACGAGCTCTGCATAATTTTTAAAGTAACATATATTTCATGTACAATGATTTGGAGTACAAGTCATTTATATTCGGCCGGTAATCGTTCGTCTACGTAAATTATACGCCATATTGTTCTCTAGAAACCCATCTCCTTGTTTCCGTAGAAATTGAGACACGCGTGAATAGTTTTTAAGCAATTCTAAAGTTATTCCACTTCACATATTTCCAACTTGTATATATTAGCTATAACGTCCAAAGTGTAATAATAGATACAACAGACCGTCTCGCAAATTTTAACCCAAATTCACTATCTCGGACAAATTAAAAAAGAGTTATCAAATATCTAATTATTTGCAAAATTTTATATTTTTAACTTTATAACCTACTTATATTTTTTGACAGATGTCAGTCTTAAAATATCTTAAAATTTGTTTAGCATTGCAGTACAATGATAAGTGGATTAGCTGACAGCGTGTTGATAAAAAATACAGCCCCGACGTGACGGACCAGCTGATGGCGGAAGGATACGTAGTCAGATGTAAACAGTGGTGCTACATTTGTCGAGCTGTCAAAAAGTGGCCTTCTTATATGGTACAGAATATATTAATGGCCGCGCATTGCTGATCCGACGCTACTTAGCGGCCACGGATGTCATTACGGGCATTTTAACGGTCAATTTTTAAGCAGGTCAGTAGCCATTGCGCCTAAAAATCCTAGGTTAGTTTAAAAATGTAAAATAGTGATTCACTCATCGTGGGGTTAAATTCTGTTAGGTTAGCTAGGCACATATTACGAAATTAATCATACGTTAATGATCCTAGTATATTCGTGTTCTGCGTAATTAGTAGAGTGGAAATATACCCCTTTTTGGGTTGTTTTTTTTTTTTTACTGAAAAGCCCCATAACTGCATAATTACCCTTTAATCCATTAAAATAAATAGAAAGCAAAAGAAATGTCAGTATTCACAAACCAACAAAATTATGTCAGTATTCACAAATTTAATGTTTATCTGACACTTCTAATTCAACGTAAACAATTGTGATAAAGCATATCCAGTGGAAAGTAACACAGAAACACCAAGGAATAATGTGCAAATATGATTAACTTAGGTGGGCCGGTAGCATGGGGCAGTGGACCTGTACTCACAGCTGTGAACAAGAAACACGCACCGTAACATCCCGGCAGGACCGCTTCCTTATAACAGCGTAGTGCTTACCTTAATGGGGCAAGGGGCACAGAATGCAATATTGGACAAAGGAGAGCACCGCAGCGGAGGGAAGACTGGCAACGTGAGTGCAAGTCTGATATCAACATATTACATTTTATTCAGATACCAACGTAATTCAGGAGATTTATTTCCTAGTCATTAACTGTACTAACGAGTGTGTACAGATGCACAACAAAAATAGAACACACCAACCTAAGGATAAATGGGTAATTATTAAGTTTAGTAACTTTTCTGTAAAAACAAGAAAAATTCACGGAAAATGGTATAGTTCTACTCTACTAATGACGCAGAACATGAATATACGAGGGGCATTAACGTACAACTAATTTCGTAATATTGGCCCACCTAACATAACAGATGTAATGACGCATTATTATTATTTTTTGGGACACTTGTTACAGTTTCTTTAGTTTTGCTAAGCTTCGTAATATTTCTATTGGGTTTGAAATTAAAAGCAGTGGTGGTTCGTTTTACCGTGATAGTATGTTTATCGGGCATACGTTTGCCATTTAGTTTTGAACGTCGTAGTTTTCAGTAAGCGTCAGCATTATTTAGAAACTTTCAGACTGCGTCGAGAAGTTTGTTTATCTGTATCTTGACGCTGCTGGCAGATGCCGGCTGCCGTGCCCTTATCTTAGGAGAAGGGGGCGATAGGCCTGCAGAATAAATACTCGGGGTGTCTATCACCTAAAAAAGAAAAAGTAACCAACTGTTAGAGAAGACGCATGCATGAAGAGCTTCATCCACACCGGCAAGCACCTGCGACCGCGAAATCTTTTTTCACTTCATTTCTTTTCGGCTTGAACTTTCAATTCTAGTAAATTATTTCCGCCGGTGTGGGAGGTCTATAGGGTGCCAGGAGGGAACGTCATCCCTCCTGTCTTCGTAATTTCTTCTTGCGATGCAAGTTTTTGAGACATGAATAATTCATAAACGACTGTGACTCTGTTCTGCACGTGTCTATTTATCTGTGAACGGTGTGTACTCTGCATACCGGAACTTCGTATGTGAACTGTGTCACTTGAACTGATAAATAAAAGTATGGAACAAAACAAAACCGGAACTTTTCTTATTTAATTGGCATCCATTTTAAACAGTCTCGTGTTACTCCGTCTTGAGCGAGTCGAGTGGTAGTCGGCAACTAAAAGCTGGCGGTAACTGCGTGAGCCAACGTTACAATATGTGCCAACATAACAGAACCTAACTAACCCCACGATGGGTGAATCACTATTTTACATTTTTTTAACTAACCTAGGATTTTAGGGATTTAAAGGAACCGTAAAACACGCCAAAAGAATATAAATTAACTCACCTAGGTAGGCAGCGGGTACATTTCCTCTGTCCTCAGCCAATTCAACCTTACCTCACTCGACGAAACACCATGTTCCACTAAAACGCCACATACGCGAATATTACGTACTGAAGCACTTGTTCATAGCCGAATATTACGCACTGAAGCACTCTTTCATAGCAGAATATTACGCACTGAAGCACTCTTTCATAGGCGAATATAACGCACAGAAGCACTCGTTCTTGCTTTCTCCATTTTAAATCCGCCAGATTGGGACGTCATGACTCACCCCGGCAAAGACACAAAGGCTACTGAGCTGTTTAAAAAATTTCAGTAAAAAATCATGTGTGACGCGTCATCGTGACTTGACAATACCCACAAGCCAATAAGATGACCGCAGGAATCGTGAAGTCACCAAAAATCATAACGTCCTACTTAAACAAAGCGCCAAACTGCTCGTACTTTTAACTATTTTATTTAATACGTTCAACTTATTCTAACATGACGTCCTCCTGAATATTAACAAGGTAAGCTGTGCAGAATCCATTAATGCTACTTTTATTTATGTAGGACGTTTCCTTCAGAAAAGTCGCTGAACTTAATAATTACCGATAAATGCAATGCGTCTTGCCCGTAGCAGTCTTTCGTTGCACTCATGTTGTGGAGTTCCAATCACCTCGTGACAAGAGACGTGTGCAAACTCTATGTATCGTTTGCCGCCAGATGGGCGTCCAATTAGGATACCTTTCACCATATATTTAGACAACTTGCTTGGAATTTCTGCCACTCACCGTAAATAAGTATTGTGTCCAGATTTTCCTCATTCACGGACTTCGTTGTTTACGTACAGCCACACTGCATTTCCACTTACCATAACAGATTACAGGGACTGGTGCTGCGCTGCTATAAGGAGGCGGTCCCGTCAGGATGATTCACGGCGTGTGTTGCTTGCTTACAGCTGTGAGTACTGTTCCACTGCCCCACCTAACTTAATCACATTTGCGCATTATTTCTTGGTATTTCTGTGTTACTTTCCATTTGATATGCTATATCACTGAATTCCTCTTTGCACGTGCTTTCAGATGCTGTTTAAATAAATGTATTTTTCCAGGGGAAAATCATATGTGGTTTAATTATTTCTGTCCATACACATGTTATGAACAATAACTTTGTGGCAAATTACTTGCCCCGTACGTAATTTCATTTAGCAAAAACTGCATTCGTTCTATGCAAATGGTTCTGGAAATTTTGGGGGTGTCCACGTTAGGCGGACCATCCTGTGTATAACTACTTTCTGATCCATTGTTACTAACTTTACGGAGTGCATGCCAATCAGTGTGCCAGTTAAAGTATATGAGGCAGTGAAATTTTTCAAAGGTTGGGTTCAAAAGTGCTTAGTTAATCATGAACAGCCTTTAGCAAGCAAACTGTATTTGTTTATGCTTTGCTTGAAATAATGAGTTCGTAATTACATATTCACCCGTAATTCCGTAAAACTTGACACTGTCATAGTTCTCGATTAGCTTGTTCCCTAGGTTATACTGTACTGCAATTTTCACTGAAGTGTCGTGTGATGTAACCATTTCAGTTGGATATCTAGGTCATGTTTTACATTTCCTGTTGCCCAAGTTGTTAAAGTGCTCTTAAGTGTATCAGTTTGGTTGAACAGTAATTCTGTAACTCATTATATTCTGCCATAATTAATTTATGATATTTATTTTTAAAATTGTAGTGTATTCATGGTTTCTTCGCACATTTTTTAATCAAACCTTGGAAAAAACACTCCATGTAAGACTGTTGTTGCTTCCTAAATGTCATGTGTCGCAAGCATTATATACTCGTGTTAACATAAGAAGATTTAACTTATATTTTGTCGATAAATTATATATATTTTTTTTAACTAATATGAATAAAGACAGAGAAAAAAGGTGTGTGGGTAATGCCTAGTAAGAAATAGTTCTTATGCAAAAATGATTACACTGAGTGCACGAATGCAGTGTATGTACCCTCTGGTGTAATTTTCTAAGGTTTGTTTGAATGAGGTGGAGGAATATTCTGGAAGTAGAACTTGAGCAGGGCTTCAGAAAAGTTGGAAGTAACCGAGAATGGATTATACCAACAATTAATTAATGACATACTTCACAACAGGGTGTGAGATTTTGTGAGCCTGCATTTTTTTTTTTCCGGGCAACTGTGAGTTAAGCATACCCATTAGGGCTGGGTTTAGGTGATTCTTGTCATTTGCATTGTAATTTTCCAGTTTTTGTCACTCTTGATTAAGCTTTTGTGAAAAACTGTCTCTTTCCAATGCAGTTGGTACATATCACATGCATGAAATAATTATTTTATGATTGTCTGCATCAGTAGTAGTTTAAAATTGACATGTAAATTATGATGTAATTATGTATGGCATTAAAATGCCATTTCAATTCTTGTTTACATTTCAAGCAAAGATGATGGCAACTAGAAATATAGTATGTACTGATTTATAATGGGTACTTGAGTCTGTAGGAGTGTTTATAGTATTTATCTGCTGTTGACTCGTTGGTAGAGGGCAAAATAAATACTAATTTTTGTAAAATATTTATGTAGGAAATTTTTCAACTTTAATGATTAATACATACTGCATTTTTTATTTAATGTAAATTCTTTAGTGAATCCTGATTCCTATGTACTGAACAAAAGTTTTGATTCATTTATTTAGTTATCTTAAAGAAAGTCATCATGCATTCATCCACCTTCACTGTCAATTTATAATTTGGAATTCTTTTTATGTTCTTGGCACACATATTGCTTATTATAAAGTTTTTTCCAAAGTGATAAGTTTGTCTGAATTGCTACAATTTTGTTGCATTCTCGGCTTTTAATTTATTTCTTGTCTGTGTGGACATGTCCAAACATAGACCGGTTTGCTCTCACATTCAGCTGAAGGTAAATGTAATGGTTTGNAAAAATCAGGGAAAATGGTATATTATGACTACTAATTACACAGAAGACGAATTTACTAGTGACATTAACGTATTGTGCTTACAAACCACAAAAACCATAGTGGAGAGGGCTATGAAGGTTAGGGAAATTGTGGGGTAAAATCACTAAAAATACAAAAACACCTCAATTTAACATTTGTCCACCTAATTTCGTAATATGTGCCCACCTAACCCCATGATGAGTGATTCACTCCTAGGATTTTAGGGTTTTAAATTAACAGGAAAAATACCAGAAATATATGAATTTACTCACCTAGGTAAGCGGCGGGTACACTTTTCCCGCGGCGAGTAGAAAATGCATACGGTCGCGTTCGTCGGGGTACCAGCAACGAAACGTAAACTCTGCCAGGTACCCAACGAAGTGTGGTGTTGTCCTACCATACAGCGGAATCCTGTGCCTCACATCCTGCCACACACTCTATTTTTTGGGTATTCACTCCTGTATCAGGGTCAACAAAATTCATGCTATGATTCACCCGAAGATGCTCATAGTCGTGATCTGAAAGACAATTATAAGTGTGCCAACAGTCGCTCATAATTGTCGTTCCAGACTACGTTCAGAAGCTTCCTGCTAGTACGATCTTCGACGGGAACAAGAAATATACAATTCAAATTTTGCCTCGTCTATCTCAACGAAAGAATCTCTCCAAATTTTGTCCCACGTCTCCCGCATACACCATATTAATATGACACATTCGACAAATATACTTGGTGCGCGTAAGTGGAATAGTATGATAACAGTAAGTAATTTTACATATCAAAGCTATACTTAAATTTACTTTTTCCAAACCACGTGCCTTGTCGAAATGATTTTTTGTAATTGCAAAGCACCTTTCTAAAAGTTTAATATACACGTGTCCTATTTAACCGTTGACAGCGAAAAATACACTGTACTCTGCCAATTCTACGACCGCCGTGCATGACTTGCACTTGACCTCACTCGACAAAACACAGTGATCTACTAAAAACTCAAAAAACGGTGGCCAAAACATAGTTAATTCAATAAACTGGCAAATGTCCAACTAACACCCGCCACATACACACTCGTGCTTGCACCCTGTTTGTAAATCAATGGTCGGATATATAGTATAGCCCCTATTATAAAACAATGTTCCTAGGTGGTGTTTATGCACATTTTGTGTATCACCATTATACATTTGTTCAAAATGCACAGACAGAAAACAAATGTGCATTGAATTTGGTCATACAGTTAAATTTTACCTATTTCACTTGATGGTAATATGCGGGAGTGCAGTGCACTGTGTAAACTTTGACTGCTTGAAGGCCCTTGATTTTAAGAGTGCTACTACAAATGTTTTGTTGAAGTTATTTCCATTTGACATGTTAAAGCTAACTATTGTGTGAAAATACTAGTGTTTCTTTGCAATTATTTCTATGTGAAGTGATCAATTCAATTACTGTGTGGAAAGACGAGTGTTCTTGTCGTTATAGATACATTAGAATAGAAGTTAACATGTCCTATATGGGAGTTATCAGCAATAAATCTCCAAGGAGCTACATTCGCTGCTTACATGGCGAGTGACGTAATTTATGGTGAAGTTTTAGCGTGGAAAGTGAGTGTGAATTGTACTATGCAGGGTGACTAGTATTAGGGAAAACCTGGAAAAGTTAGGGAAATATGTGCGAGGTCAGGAAATTTAGATAAAATAATTTAAAGTGTACTTAATAACATAAATATTAGATTCTAGCACTTCTGCTACATACCATCTTATGTATTGTACTTACTGTTACTTTAGTTTATTATGCCATCATAGGGAGATGTAAGCCTGGCGACAATTTAGTTGTTGTCTGTTTAATTGTAACTATTTTTACACATATTTTCTTAGCTGGTTTTTTTATGCAGCAAGCATTGGCATTTTGGAAAATGTTTTTTAGGCATAAGCGTAAGATTTTGCAAGTAAAATTTTTACTTAACTAAAATATTATTCAAACATTTTTTTTAGTGGTTCTCATTGAATTGATACATTGTATTGTATCATGATTTTTTTCTGATTCTGAGAATGCTCTCTCACCTTTTTACATTTGCAGTCTTTGTACCTACATTTTTTATTTTATTTTTTAGTTTTTTTTAATTATTGTTTTGCATAGAAAAAGCATTCATCATTATTATTATTAAAGACTATGTTATTTGTTTAAATATTTTTGATATTTGCTGAACAAGTTGTATTAGGAAAATGTCGGGGAATTTGCTATAAGAATACTGCTAGCCACTTTGACTGTGTAGTATTGTGTGTCAGTGTGGTAATTGAAGTGTTTGCATACTGCTACCGCCTAGCCACATCAAATGCAGAAGAGCTAACTAAATTGTACCCAACTTCACAACAGGTTGAAGTGTTTACTGTGATCTTGAATAAATTATATTCAAGGGTACCCCCCCCCCTTCCCATTGAAAAATACTATTAAAGCATAACCAAACATTACGCACTGAGCCAGAGTCCCAGTAGGCTGATGCCCCTAGTGAATTGATGATGTGAGAGTAGTAGTGTCAATTTATACTATTTTCCACAATTTTTAACAATTCCCATCCAGGAAATAAAGATTAAATTTTGTTTCTTAAGGATTCTGTATGCTTGTAGTTATTTTGAGTGTTCAAAGCCTCAAAATAAAAGGTGCAAGGTGCTCAACTGGCATGCAGTCTGTCTGGCAGTGGCCAACTTGAACGTGGCTTAAGCATTACCTTGTAACAAGACAAACCTAACATTTCTAAATACAATTCTTCATATGGACAATTAAGTCACCCTACACAGACTGCACAGCTACTGAATACAGTCAACATGTCCAATCCGAATCACTATTGATTTCTAGTGCTTTTTGTGTTCACAGATTGCTGCAAAATATTAAGCCATTTAAAATCAAGTGTTTTCTGCGAAACCTCTTGAAACACACTTCATGCACCAGCCAGGCAGCCCGTTTAGCCTTGCCTTACTAACACAACAAAGGCAACTTCATAATTGTATCATGCCGGTGACTGAAAACTATTATTTTGTGGGTTTTTTTTATAATGCAAATCCACTTCGCAAAGAGTTTGATTTGTACTTGTTGCAATTTGGAAATGATCTAAAACATAAAATTTTGGTCATGCTTTTTTTGTTAAGATTTCTCAAGTATTGAGCGTGATGATTGTCAGTTTCAAAGTTATCGTGACCAGTAGTAAATGATTCTCACAGTATTTCAATGATTGCTGGCAGGTTCTGGATGTTGACACAATTTTATACTTATTTCTACAAAAGTTGTAAAAATTATGCAAATTCAACATTCTTGCAAATGTTGGCTACTCATTACAAGTCTTGAGTATTCAGGTTGGTGGTGGGTTACAAAGACTCATTGTCACCTCTCCCTGGGGAAAAATTGTGCTGTGCCTGTTTGCGATCTGCCTGCGCAGGCGTTGGCTGTAGTAGTGTTCTTGCCAGTGGGCTGGAATGATCTGGATGCTTGTCGAGTCTGGTGGGTGTGCAAGTCCACTTCCTCAGGCGACCACCACCTCCAATGTAACATCTTTATGAGATTGCTGGACAGGGTTTGATGAGGTATCAACCAGGTCCTGTGTCTGCCTTCCATTCCTTTACTGTAGGTATAGGCAACTCACGATTGTTTGAGCACTTTTGAAATCAATAGTTGTAAAATGTCACTGCCTCTACCTGCAAATACATTAATGGGCACACTGACTGTCAAACACCGAAAAACAGTGAATGATTGGCCTTGACAAACGGAAAGTAGTCCCCCTCTTAACGTTGAATTAAGGGTTTTTTTATGCACATAAGTGAAAGAATTAGCAAATGTGTGTACTTTCCTAATAACTGCAGAGGCTTTTGTTTGACTGACCCATGAATAGTGCTGAAGCCTATGGCAATGTTAATTTTAAGTATGGTGGAAGAATACTCAATAAGCACAGAAGTAGATCTTAAGCAGGGCTTTCAGAAGTGCTCAGTTTACCGTGAATAGCCTTTACAAATACGTGCAACAGGCTGGGACAGAGGACGCATCAAGGCTTGGATCCGCCTAGCCCAAATTGCATCTTTTATAGTGCCATGCATGATAATATAGGATCAAGGTGTAGGAACATACACAATCCAGCTCTCCTGTCATGCTGTGGTTGTGAAATGGGGTCTGGAATCTCGTCTGTCCGCCTCTGTAGTAATGCCCAATGCAGGTCCCTTACTTGCAATTCTTCTTCCCCAGAAGTGTTGGGTAGGGATGATGCATCAAGTAGATTCTGCATTGTTGGCCCTTGCCTGCACTCAGTTTTCGGAGGCACGTACCTAGTTTTGCTAAATAAAACTATGTTCATCTTGTCTTAATTTCCCATAAATGCCTGGCCATACATGACTGAAAGCTGGTTTAATAATACCACCCATACTGTGGGAGGCATTTCCACTTGACAAAAAAATTTGAAAATAAATAGGACAACTTATACCTAAACAGAATATCAAAGGAGGTATGCACCTGTGAAATTAAGGTTTTGAAAATGAATTTTTGCTGAATGCCTTGTACATTCTGCCAGAGGTAGGAATGGTGGCAATTTACCCACACGGTTGGATGGGACAAGCCCATTTTACATGCTATGGAGCATGTACTAGTTACTAGTGGAGGGCATGTCTATCTACTGATCACTTCCTTAAGCCAAACAGTGCACACAGACCAAACACGGTCAGCATTACGCATAACTCGCTATTTGCTGCAGACTTTGTAGGCGTAAAAGGCATTCTGCAAAAATAAGTTTTGAAAACCCAATTTGCATACTCTCATATCTCATTTAATATTCTGTTTAGATATATGGCGGTCTGTATATTTTCAAATTTATTTTCCACAAGGAATTAACTTTCCAAGTTGTGGCGTTTAATTTCCAAACAACCTGTGTAGTATAAGGGTGCAGGTGGATGGAGACCGAGGCAAACTGGGAACAATAATACTGCACTACTACAATTAGTGTTTTAAGCTTGCATCACCGGGCCATACACTCCTTCCTCTTCTACCCTAAAGACCCTAAAGATGTTGCAATCAGGGCAACTGGGCCTATAATAAGTGTGCAGTAAAACACATTGAGCAGGCATTAGTTAAATTTTTTTTTCCGAGTCCCTCCACCCGGATTATGATGGCCCTAATATTCAGATGGTGAATAAAGTAGTGCAGGCATATTACTAAGACTAATTGTTTGGTTTAATTACACATTCAGATTAAATAAATATTTAAAAAAAATTCGTGTTTTGAACATACCAATTGTTATGTACTTGAAGTTACAATGCTGGAAATATTATGTAATATGTATAACTTGAAAACAAATTATTCTTGAGTGAGACACACAACTGTTACCCATGTATTTATTTTGAATATCCGAGTGATCATCGTTCAACATGTCATAGTAATTCTACAGGATGAGTATAAAAGAATACCCCAACTATGAAGGCCTATAATATTAAAACCAAACAACCTACAACCTTGGTTGACCAATCAAGTGAACTGCGGAATTGTAGTTTGTTTACCATTTCTTCATAAATGTTCAATGTAACCACCACGAGCGGCCCAAACGACATCTACACGGATAATCAAACTAATTCTACACTCTTGTCAGCATGTCTGGTGTTACGTTTGGATAGTGTCCATAATTCTCGTTTTGAGGTCGTCTTATGTTGGCTGGCAATGTTGGACGAAACACTTGATCCTTTATGTACTCCCATAGGAAAAAATCGCACGGGGTAAGATCCGGACTTCTTAGGGGCGAGTGAACAAGAGCTTGGTCACCAGCTGCTCCTCGACCAATCCAGCGTTGCGGCAATGTCTCGTTCAGGTATCCGCGAACAGCTAGGTGGCACACCATCCTGCTGGAAAATGAAGTCCCCCGCCGCCTCTTCTAACTGAGGAAACAGCCACTCTGTAAGCATGTCCAAATAAGGGATTCCAGTAACAGTGGGCTCGTGCACAAGGAAAGGGACGAAAACAGTGTCTTTGGATACAGCGCAAAACACATTCACTTTGGGGGGAGTTCGCTTGTGTTCGGTGGTTTCATGTGGAGGCTCCTGACCCCATATCCGCACGTTGTGCCAGTTTAACTTACCATTTGTATGGCACATCGCTTCGATAAAAACCAGCTTAGACATGAAGGTATCGTCTACCTCGTTTTGGGCAAGAACGACCACGCAGAAATCGCACCTTGGTTCTTTTCTTTCGGTAGGAGCCTGTACAAGCTGTAACCTGTATGGTTTGTACAGCAATTGCTTTCGCAACACTGTCCATACCGTCGATTGAGGGATCTGCATCTCCTGGCTAGCATGTTGACTTGATTTTCTCGGACAGCAAACGAACGCTTGTTGAATCCATTGGACATTCTCTTCAGACAGCGGCCACCCAGAACTTTTTCCTTTGCAAAGGCACCCTGTCACGGAACTGACGAAACCAACGTACGATATCCACCTATCAGGATGACGACGTCCGTATTTGCGACGGAATTCACGTTGAACAGTCTTAACCGATTCACATTTAGCAAACTGAATAACACAGAACGCCTTCTGTTGTTTCATCGCCATCGTGATGCAGACTAACACACAACATAAGCTCATAGTGCGATGACAGATGCTCGTAGTGTCATCTTTCGGCACATTAAGGAAACATCAGACCATCCCCTTTACATTGACGTGTCGAATGTGAGCTCACTTCCCTTTCACTACCTCAAACGGACAGTTATGAACGCCATCCAAACTCGTGGTGGTCACATTGAATATGTGGTAAACAAACTTCCCAGTTCCACTTGTTCATTTGATTGGTCAATCAAGGTTCAAACCAGCTTCTTGTAAAGCTGCATATACAATATAAGCCAAAGAGTGCTAAATGAAATAAATAACTGCTGTGGGGCTAGATATTGTAAACACCATTATAAATACAGTAGAGCACCCCTTAACCGGAACTGCCATTATCCGGAACTAATTTTCCAAAAAAATTCAAACGTTGCAAAGTTGTTCCATAACTTCCCCACGCTCACACCAGACAGTACATGCACGTTAGCTGGTAAACAAGCTGCAGCACGATGAAGAGACAGCCGGCCCAAGTGGCACAGCTACAGCTATGCTGCATAAAGACACAAGTGAAAGTGACTAATGGCAATGTGCGACACATGCCATTGGTTTTAGTGGTGTGACTTTCAGAATTTAGTGTTGTAACGTGTTAGTGTACATGTACCGTATTTTGGCGTGTATAGACCGCACCAGAAGTTTTTGATGAAAAATTAGGGATAATTAATATTTCAAGTATAGGCCGCACTGAATTTTTGTATTCCCGTAAATATTGCCGGGCCTCATCGTGCTAGTGCGGCAACAGCAAACTATGGCAACGTCAAACTAATAAATTTGCTATTGAATGTTATCGTTGCCGCGCTGCCTGGCCTCCGCCTGCTGAAAAGTGGCAACAGCGCAGTATTCTGCATAAATAAAACTTTTGTATTTATGTCAAAATGTCTTAACACTGCGTTTAAATTGCAGAACATGTGCGCTGTGCGAAGTCTGCCTGCTCGGCCGGCTGTTGCCGGGCAGGCAATGGTATGGTGCATGTGTGCGTGCGGCGTCACACACACAGACACACAGGTACTGCTGGCGGACTCATTCAACCAGAGAGAGAGAGAGCGAGACAAACAAAAAAGAGGAAGAAGGAGGGAAAAAGAAAAAAGAAAGAGAGCAAGCAAGCAAGCTTGCTTGGTGCTGGGCGGTTGCAGCCTAGGGAAGGGGGTGGTGGTGGTGGTGGTGGTAAGGAAGGACGCCAAGAGAGAAAAACAGAGAAAGGAAGCGCACAAGCTGGATAGCGGCTGGAGGTGATACAACGCAGAACAGTCAAGAACTCGCAGGCTAAAGGTGCGACCCATACGCGTCTAAACACAAGAGATGAGCTATTCATTTCTTATTATTTTTTTGACTTCCTTAGAAACAAAATTAAAACATTAAAGCGTATTGTGCGTTGACAAATTTCTGAACATGGTTAAGGGGGAAATTTTTTTTAATGCCAATATCTTTATCATTTTTTTTATAAAAATGTGTGGCCTATACATGCCGAAATACAGTACTTTATGAACTTTGTCTATAGTACGTCAGCCCCGCTCTTCTAAATGTATGTTGTGCCGACGTGTCGTGCAGTATGGAAGACTGTCAATGGAATTGACTATACTTCCGGAAGTTTTATCATATGCATGTCAACACAAACAGTAACGTGATATCCAGATCTCGCTTACTCAAGCAGGCACACTTGCAAAGAGATAAGAAACCCAGCTAGAAGGTTGAGAATGAATGTCCTTAACGCAGCACCAGGAGTTTTATGACTCACATTTCATAAACAGAACGTAGTGTTTTTTTATTCTTTAATGGTTTTGTAACTTTAAGGATAAAACTAATAATTTACACTCATCGATTCCTTAAGTTAAAATTATGTGCCACATATACACGAGTTCAGACTAAAAATGTGCTATTTTTCACACCATCCCACCCTCATTTCTCTTAACCGGAATTTTCCCACAACCGGAATAGCCCTTCCCCCGACGATTCCGGTTGAGGGGTGCTCTACTGTACAGTAAGGATGTATTTTTCCCTGGTCATGATATTTAATGAAATCAGCTATACGTCAAATCACAAGTAAAAACTATGCTTCGTTATGTGTATTTTGATACATAGTATAAACAAATTACTAATTTAGATTAACAAAAAAAAAAAAATCTGATGGAAACCATGACAATTATTGAATAGCTCAGTTCTTTACTGGGAAAATAAAAATTCCTGAATCCTGCCGTACCCTGGCATTCACTATTCTTTTGAGCATACTTCTTGAAAATGAGGGACTGCTTGCCTCCCACCAAGGCAAACCAGGTTCGATCCCTGGATTTCTCCATGTCAGATGATGCTCCTGGTTGGCAGGTCTTCTCGGGGATCTCCTAGTTACCTCGCCTTATTGGCTCTGAAGACCTCGGTACAACCTGCTCAAACCTCTCAACTTCAAAACGAATTTCTTGACCTTCAACATACTTCTCAATGTACCTATTAAGAATGTGTTGTTTTAGAAGAGTTGCTCCATTGATTTTGACGTTTGTTTTTTGGGAGGTAGTCATACCACTCCTGGATATCATTCTGCTTGACCTCAAGACTAGATTTTCAGACTTAATGCTGATATGGAGCATTATCCATTACTATGACACTGTTGCAGACAGTTTAGGAAGTATTTTCACAAACCACGACTGAAACGCCTTCACCATTCATTTCTTTGTGACAATCTCAGTTTTTTAAATTAAGAAACAGAGAGGCCATCTTCAACAAAACCACCATCCCTTCCTATAAGCAATACTATTATCTGTTTGTCCATGCCTGTGGGGTATTTTTAAGCCTGTACTGAGGCCTGGCAAGAAGCTTGTTTCTTGGTCTTAACCGTTGAATCGGCCTAAACCTTTGAGATTGTATGACCTTCATTAACCCACGTTTCACAGACATAATAAATTGAGTGTTCTTTTTATCAGTACTGTTTTATTTTCCAGGGTAATCCCAACGCAGATACACTACATCATACCTGTCCAAAATAACACTTTTAGAATTTATTTTCACACATTAAAATCCAATTTTGATTAGCTATTTGTTAAGAGTAGTGTTTTTAAAGTTGGGCAAATTGTCGTCGGCATTAATTACAGCACAAATTGATTATGCCACTTCAAGCTACAGATAGCAGAAATTGGAATTAATCTGTCTTTGCGACAACAGAAATAATTATACTTGGTTTTTTTATCCGTAGTTTACAATAGATTACAATTTTGTTGACATCACGTTTACATAAACACAATTGGATGAGATAAAAAAAATTGTACGGATCACATACAATAAAAATATACGCAGAATACTGTGAATTACAAATGAATTTTGGAATATGTACACAAGACAGTATCTTAAAAAAAAACCACACGCACACACAAACACTTACTGTATGCAAAAACTTATTTTCCTTAATTTGTTTTGTACATACACATTTTGCAGATAGATGAAAAGAAAGGAAGCATGCAAACCTTGTTTTTGATATAGAATCTGCTAAAACTAAAACAGAATCACAGGAAAAAAATTTTCAACTTCATGTTTACTACACTTGATTTCCTTCAATAATGACTAAAAACTTGTTTCACCTGCTGGACAACTTAAATATTTTACCATGTTTTATTCAATTTTTGGTATCCTGTTATTTGTGGGTAAATGAAATTTTTTAAAAACCTTCAATAAAAAGTGTGCTATATAATACAGTAATTTTGTGATCTTTCAACTTTACCGCATGTAAAATACATAACAGACAACAGTTTTAAATATATAAAATTACATTACATGACAATGTTATTAAAAGGTACCCATTTGTAGTTGGAAGGTTAATAGGATTGTTTAAAGGTGGTGCAGTCTACCGATGTACCTTGTTCAGACTATTGCAAATTAATTACTACTAAGGTCTCACCATCAGCCCATTGATACTATTGACAAATGAAAAAACCATGACTGGAGTACAGATAATAAATATTTAATTATAATTTATTACATTTCACCATTACACACAAGTGTACTGTACAAGAGAACATTGTTAAAATATGTGCAGGTAATTTGTGTCATCACCGTCATGTTACTATAATAAACACTCCTGGCAATGCTTCCAGCATGACGGGTACTTAATTTACAAGTCCTATTTGTACCAGTGTAGAAGCAAGAGAAATATTCTTCTCATTTGCCCCCTAAGTTTTGTTTACAAAGACATAACAGTCGCTTCATATCTAAAATTTTTACGTATAAAATCTAAAAATAGTGGCATGAGAATCACATCGAGAGTTAGTAATGGCAGTATTATACACATGAGAGCTATATACATATAGGTACAGGTTATGTAATTTATGTAGCCACATGGAATAAGATTGGATGTGGCCTAGTCTTTTTGCCTTTACGGTAACTTATATGTTTTTCTCCATTACTATACAGTCACGTATAGCTGTATCTACATCAGGCTAGTTGAACCAACAGCTTTACCACGCTACCTGCCTTTCTTCATATGCGTGCCGAACTAGACGCACATTCGGCCGGCATGCCTTACATATGGAACAGCCACGGTGGTGCTGCGCAATATGGTGGCAGATGCTGCAGCATCACACAGTGAGTTACTCATGATGGTGTGGCATGTGGCAGAGAGGTCCACTAGGAGTCTCCCCTCCTTGAGCCACCAACGCACATTGACAGATCCAGTTCGACTGATTGTTCTTGCTGGAGGCCGCCAGACTGCAAAGCAGCTTCAACATCCGACTGTGCCAAGTAGTTGATGACTCGCTTCGTCTGAGCTATGCCACGACTACTACCCACAGCCTGCAACAGGAGGGACGATAATACTGTAAGTGCGGGTGCAGACTCCATGTACCTACAGCTACCACAATTCTAGGAGTCTAGCTGTATCCTACCAAAATATCTTATGATTGACAAAAAGTTTTAGATGCAAAATACTAAAACCAATGCACACAATACATTCAAACCATAATTTTATCAAATGGGAAAACCAAGACAACCTTATTTTGCAATTTTCATAGACTAAGAGAGAGAGAGAGAAAGAAGAAAAAGTGCTGTATAACTAAAATGGCAGAAACAAAGGCAATTCTGGAGCACGTGTCATGGGAAATTTAGACCTATAAGATTAATATACTATTTTAATTGGTAAATGCATAAGATTAAAATTACATTTGAGTGGAGAACTGTAGACAACAAAGCTTCACTGAATTGAACACACGTGCACATCAAAGAGAGAGATACTGTAATAATTATACAGTATACACTGTTCACAGTAAAACAAATACTTAGAAGCCCTGCTAAGTTTCTCCTTTCTACATTCTATCAAAATAAACATTGCCCCATGACTTTCAACTACTGTTAAGTTTGTTACTCATATATCCACTCGTATTCTTAAATAATAATAAAAATAATACTGTAATCAACACTATAAACATGGTATATGTTAATTTCAGTAAATTATATTAATTACTGAATGCTTTTGATAACCTGATAGCCAACAACCGGTATCAGTAATATCAAAACATTTACCGCAATTAATTATTTGTACTAATTAACAGCACATCGGTCACAGATTATAACCTCAAAATTTGGTTGCTGCTCTACTAACACGATAATAGGCTGTAACAATGAAATTTTGTTATGGTCCATACCGTATAAGAAGGCCACTTTCCGACAGTCAGTGAGTGGCAAATTGATGTATATGAAACAAACAAAGCGCCATTTACAAAATCCTGTATCAGCTGATGCACGAACGAACAAAAGTTAAAATTACGTTGGCAATTCTGAGTGCACTGCCGATGCACATCAGAAAAGCAGATAATACGCGGATAAGAAAGAGTTCTTGCATTTATTAATACATTTTATTTTACAAGGTCACAAAACAATCATTGTTAGTATTAAAAACTAAACTTTGTGATAATGTAGTTATGTTTAGGTGATCAAAATGAAATGTACAATAGAACGATACGACGTGGAAAAGTTTTATGAAGTTGTGCTAAATTCAGAAAGCTTTTTCACGTCGCATCATCCATCTCAAATGTTGCTTTCAACACGTACATGATATTAATTCCAAAACCATACAGAAATATTGCATAATATTGTTGAATTATTTTTTCTAATAATTTGACGCAACGACACGAATTTGAAGTATATTTCCAGCCCGTAAAATAAGAATTATCAACTTTAAAAACTACGCTATCTGTTGACCATAAAAAGAGTTACTCAAAACTTTGCCGTGATGTGCTGCGCGCTATCTATCGGATATTCTGCGAGCTATTACCAGCCAGAAATGAACCTCTTTCCTGCACAATATATAACAAATTTACAAACATATGACAATAATAATATTTTTCCACGAGCTCTGCATAATTTTCACGTACAACGATTTGGAGTACAAGTCATTTATATTCGGCAGGTAATCGTTCATCTACGTAAATTATACGCCATATTGTTCTCTCGAAACCCATCTCCTTGATTCTGTAGACATGCGTGAATAGTTTTTAAGCAATTCTAACGTTATTCCACGTCACATATTTCCAACGCAAATATATTGGCTATAACATCCAATGTGTAATAATATATACAACAGACCATCTCACAAATTTTAACCCAAATTCACTATCTCGGACAAATTAAAAAAGAGTTATCAAATATCTAATTATTTGCAACATTTTATATTTTTACTTTTATAACAAACTTATTTATTTTTAGACAGATGTCAGTCTTAAAATATCTTAAAATTTGTTTAGCATTACAGTACAATGAGAAGTGGATTAGCTGACATCGTGTTGATAAAAAATACAGCCCCGACGTGACGGACCAGCTGATGGCGGAAGGATACGTAGTAAGATGTAAACAGTGGCGCTACTTTCGCCGAGCTGACAAAAAGTGGCCTTCTTATATGGTACAGAATATAGAAACATCATTGTACACTATAATCTTATGGGCCAGTACAAGACTTTTACATTTTGATATACACTAGTTAGGAACCAAGTACAGTGGAACCGTGCCATAACGAGTACACACTGTACTGATTGCATCACTGGTTCTTACAAAATGACATGTAAATATATTTATTTTTGGTCTCCAAAAAAATTGTACATAGAGAGGTTAAAAGAATTTGTATCTATGTTGTTTTTCTGATTTGTGACAGTCCAGGGACACTCATACAGCTTCTGGTAGGTTTTTTTTATTTGTCTATGTATATGTCTTTCTCTTATCATGTGTGTATGTAATACCAGTACTTCAAAATGGTCCTAAGTTTACCTTGTTTTTGGCTGTTCACTGTAAAGTGAGCACTTTTGGGGCCATAGTTACTTATTCCTTTCAACTATATATTATCCTTTAACCACCTTTTAAAATTTATATTGCCATGCAAGTAATTAACAAGTGTGTATATTTCACAGCACTCGGAATTTAACGTCTAACGTCTAAAATAAAATATATTTATTGACTATTATGCCAAATGAGAAGGCTTTCAATAGTGCTCACTTTACAGTGAATAGTCTACAGGAATTATTTTCTTTGTTATATTTTCCTATACAAAATATGGTAGGTATACATACTAGTATATCCTCACTGTCATACCACTATTATCTGTACATGCTACAGAGGTAATACTATAATTGAAAAACCACATACACATCAAGTGGATGGCACAAATTATTATTTTTTTCCTTATGTTACACTTGCCTTTAGGGGCTTAAAATTAAATTTTGGCCCTAAAAGTTTCAATGCGAGCTTATGGTACCGTAAATAATAATGCACTAATACCATAAATATATTTTTGTGTCTGTACAATGAGAAATCAGCATAGTAAAATGTAAATTCTTTCTTGTCACAGGATACAACCAGCCCATGAGACAAGAAATTTCAAAAGGCCTAGTATCCAAACCGTTAATAACATAAAGTATGAAATCATGTCATACGGCACTGGATGAGAAAGCTAACGTATAGTAGTTGCGATTGCTTTGATTGTCGACACTATAGTCAGTTCATGACTGGAAGAGACTTTCTTGAAGCCCTGCTAAAGATCTACTTTCAAGCCCATTTCGTATCCTTCTGCCAAAGGGTAAACAAACATTGCCATGTGGCAGTCACATGGCAATGTTTACATTCCACTGTGTGTGTGTGTGTGTGTTCATGTGTTCGTACATACACGTACCCATCATAAAAGTAATGTATATATTATTAATGGATATTCCACAAGCGTAAAGTTTTTAATCTTGAGAATTTCACACAAAAGAATATGTGATGCAAGCGAAAAACATTTCATTATATAAACCCAAAATGTGAGTATTAAAAATTTGATGTTTCGTGTGCGTGCCTCTCGCTCTCTCTCTCTCTCTCTCTCTCTCTCTCTCTCTCTGTGTATAGGTTTGATTTTGACTGGGGGATTGGGTGGGGGAGAAAAACTTTCACTTTGATTACATATTATAGACACAATACTTTGCAATGAAATGTGTCAACATTCAAGGAGTCCATCCAACAACATTAACATGGCAACGCCAATCTCTCATAAGCCCCCGGATGGCCGTGCTGTAGAGAATTTGTGCGATTCTTGTTTAACCTAATATTTCATTTATCGGTTTTTTTATACTAATATCAGCTCTTTATTATTTTATTTTAAATAACGTATGACTTTAATTTGTGCTAACCTTCTCGTACAGATTCCTTTTGCTTTTGAAATCTGTATAAGAGATTACTCATAGTGCGTTCTAACGTGTTTAATATTTTTCAAATTTATTTCAGGTTTGCTTAAAATTTTATTTACTGTATTTTACGTTGTATGTTGCGGTAGTTTTTGTGTGCAGTCATGAGTTCTAGCAAGGTGAATAAAAGAGAAGTCACCAACGCCAACAGGACATCATTAACCTCACCGAATCGTTGTATTCACTAATTAGCCGAGGGGAAATGAAACCCTGCAACGTCGCGGAAAGAGTGGCAGAAATGTTGAAACTCTCCAGATCTACAGTGCTAAGGTATGTTAAAATATCTGTAGTATTAACCATTGCGTTTGCAAGTTGTGTGTGTTAAGATCAATTACGTTGGTCCTCAAAATGTGTTTACAAGAACATAAAGAAAATTTGTTAATGACTTGTAACATCGTCAAATGTTGTCTATGTGTATTTTTTAAGTTTTATTTTGGTAATTATTAAGTTTAGGGGGCTTTTCTGTAAAAATAAAAATAATTCATTGGCAACCTTATATTTCCACTCTGCTGCTAATGATGCAGAACACGAATATACGAGGGGCATTAACGTCCGACTAATTTCGTAATATGTGCCCACCTAACCTAACAGAACCTAACCCCACGATGAGTGAATCACTATTTTACATTTTTTAACTAACCTAGGATTGTAGGGTTATATAGTAACCAATACCTGCCACCTATTAAACTAACCTAAACTAACACACGGCAGAGCATATCACATTGTCACACATCATTTGTAAACAAACCCTTGTATGTTTTTGGTATCAGTAACTGTAGTTGACCCAGTAACTGAATTATGGTCCTTTTTAAATTATGCAAATTAGGTTGGCTATGTAGCACTGAAAGTGAAAAATATGACACTGATAATTTACAATAACTAAAAGACAATGGCTGTAGAACAGTGGTGTTGGGGAAATGCATTAATACACAATTGTTTTCTTAAAAGATTATGACTGCGATTTCATCGATTACGATGTCCTCTCATGTTTAGTGAAGTGATACAGATATGTTTAATAGTAGGGGAAGTTCCAGTTATATCGACTGTAATCTATTTAGTGACATATAACAATGGCAATTAATGCCGCAATGTAACTCATAAATACAAAACAAGCTCCTTCTTCAGAATCTTAAAATGCACCATCTCTCCATAACCTATATAAAATTAATTGACTATAACAAACTCACTATAGAGGCAATTTTCCTTACCATTGTCAGTTGTCTTTATAATAAATTTCCACTGTATATATTGGGTTGTTTATGAAGAATCCCTCGCAGGGGTACACAAATTCCAACACAAAGTAGTTTTTATTTTTAATTACACATTGTAATACCACCTTTTGGTTAGGTGATTCATACACTCACATTTGAGTCTATATAACCCTACAATCCTAGGTTAGTGTAAAACCCAACAATCCTAGGTTAGTTTAAAAATGTAAAATAGTGATTCCCCCATCGTGGGGACAGGTTCTGTTAGGTTAGGTGGGCACATGTTACGAAATTAGTCGGACGTTAATGCCCCTAGTATATTCGTGTTCTGCATCATTAGTGGAGTGGAAATATACCATTTTCCGTGAAATTATTGTAATTTTTTACAGAAAAGCCCCCTAAACTTAATAATTACCAAAATAAAACGTTAAAAAGACACGTAGACAACGTTTGACGATGTTATCAAGTTATTAANAATAATTACCAAAATAAAACGTTAAAAAGACACGTAGACAACGTTTGACGATGTTATCAAGTTATTAACAAATTTTGTATATGTTCATGTAAACACATTTCGAAGGCCAACATAATTGACCTTAGCACACACAACTTGCAAACGCAATGGTTAATACTACATATATTTTAGAACTGTGGATCTGAAGCGTTTCAACATTTCTGCTGCTCTTTCCGCGACGTTGCAGGGTTTCATTTCCCCTCGCCTAATTAGGGAATACAACGATTCGGTGAGGTTAATGATGTCCTGTTGGCGTTGGTGACTTCTCTTTTATTCACCTTGCTAGAACTCATGACTGCACACAAAAAACTACCGCAACATATAACGTAAAATACAATAAATAAAATTTTAACCAAACCTGAAATAAATTTAAAAAATATTAAACACGTGAGAACGCCCTAAGAGTAATCTCTTATACAGGTATCAGAAACAAAAGAAATCGGCACAACGAAAAATAATAAAGAGAGAAAAAAAAGCAGCACAGTGGAATTTTTATCCCTAGAATTTCAGGGGACTGACATAAAAATTCTATAGATGCGGATATTCTGTACATGTGGACTAGACATTAATCAACCAAAAAAAACCCAACATCATTACACTTTATGTTCAACACATTGATAGGTTTATGTTAGGCATTTGTCAAGTTTAACTAAAAGAAAACAATGCAAATGGGAATATAAAAGAAAACATTCATAATATAGTAGATCCCTGTTATAAAGTACTTAAGGGAACCAAGAAGTGTTGACCTTATATGAAGAAGAAAAAAAAACCACGTACACACAAACTTAATTCTTTCCGATACTTACAATCAAACTTAATAAAATAAAAATCGTTTTTAAACACCTATTTTGAAACCACGTGCAGAGGAAATAACTGCCTACCTTTAAGGTTCCTTACAGACTGGCCTACCTTCTATGATTTGTTCACCTCACTGATGCATTGCAACAAGGCCCTCGTTGCGGTGGAGAAGCATCAGTATCTCCTTATGTTTGTTTCAGGTGAGCCACACAACCTTACTAAAGAACTCCCACTGTCTGAGGAAAATTATAACCTAGTATGGCAAACATTAACTGAAACGTACCAGAATGTCAGAGCAATAGCCACGATGCATTGGGAAAATATAATGCAACTCCCTCACTTAGCTGCATTCTCTCCTGACAAATTGCAGAATATGGTAAATATTCTCAAAGAGAACTTGGGTGCCTTGAGGATTCAAAAACTGCCAGTGACTGAATGGAGCTTCGTGTTGTTAAAACCTTATGTTACCAAAGCTTGATCTAGATGCCCACATTTCATCAGCTTCTCGAATATCTGGAATCACATTGTAAGGCATTGATGATGGCTAACTATTCATCATCTGGGTTCACTTCTGCACGATCAACTACCAAGAAGCTTGTAACTTCAGGTACAAACATCAAAGCTTCATTCTTGGCAACTGCGGAACAAGATATTTGCATGACCTGTGGGGGTACGCACCAAATTCACAAGTGTCCTACATTCAATGGTCAGTCAGTTGATGAGAGGATTGAGTTAGTGTGACGAAAGATGATGTGTTTCAACTGTTTGCAGAGCCTACAGGGTGAAGAATTGCAAGTCAAAGAGACACTTTATGTATTGTAGTAGGAGACACCATTCTCTTCTTCACACTACTGTGTTTCTTCACACAGAGTGGAACAAACTCCAGATATTTCTACCCAACAAGAAGCAGTCACTTCCATCCCAAATGAGGATACTGCAGCTGTAGTCTCACTTACCTCTTCCACTGATGTATCGGCAACTGTTCTCTTAGGAACAGCAGTCGTTAGAGTAACAGATGCAAGTGGCAAGATGCAGATGGTTCGAGTGTTGCTTGACTCAGGATCCCAGAGGTCTTTCATATCTGAAGAGTGTGTCCGCAAGCTAGGGTTAAATGCTAAAGGACTCATATTGCTGTTGTGGGGCTGGCTCAGTCTATTGTTCTTTCTATCAATGGTTCTGTTACTTGTGTTCTGACATCTGCGACAAGTGAAAAGTTTAAATTAATCACAAATGCACTAGTCTTGAAGGATATAGCTTCCAAATTACTCCGCATCCCACTTCCTCACCACATGAGGGATGTATATTGTCATTTAGAATTAGCTGACCCATCGTTTGATACACCATGGACAATTTATCTTCTTTTGGGTGTTGATGTATACCCAGATGTGTTTAATGGTGGGCGGTACCAACCACTACGTGGGTTCCCCATTGCTCTTCACAGTACATTAGGTTGGGTTCTAATGGGTAAAGTCAATCTGAATGCAGCAGCTACCTCCAGTGGTGGTGTTTCACTGTTTATGCTATATGAGGCTTCCCTAACAGAAAACATTTGCAACTTTTGGGAGAACGAGAAAGTACTTTCGGTTCAACATTGTAGCTGAGAAGCTATTGAATGTGAGAGTCACTTTGTTGAAACCAATTCGCGAGACCCAGAGGGTAGATATGTCCTGAGACTACCTTTCAAGGAAAAGGAACCAGAGTTTGGAGATTCCAGCAGTTTTGCTGTTAAATGGTTGCATCAACTGGAATGCAGATTACATTGTCAGCCAGAAATAAAAAGGGAGTATTCCAATTTTTTACGCGAGTATGAAGAACTTGGACAAATGCATCCACTTGAGAATGGAGCTGGACACACTCCTCGTTATTACATCCCACATCACTATGTGTTGAAGGAATCCAGCTCAACAACCAAGTTAAGAGTGGCGTTTGATGCTTCCGCGGCCTCCACTTCCGGAAGGTCTCTTAATGATGTTCTCACAGGACCTAAACTTCAGCATGACATTGTGGACATTATTACACACTACCATCTTCATCCTGTAGTAATGACAACAGATTTTTGTAAAATGTATTGACAGGTGCGTGTACATCCCGACGATGCACCTCATCAAATAATTATGTGGCGTACGTCCCCTGATCAGCCTATTCGTGAATTCCAACTTGACACTGTCACTCACGGTGTATCAGCAGCTCCTTTCATGGCTATGAGAACCGTACAACAGTTTGCAGTTGAGGAAGTTGCCATGTATCCCAAGGCGGCTAAGGTCGTGATAGAAGATGTAATGTCGTGACAGGTGTAGCATCAGTTGCAGAAGCCTTCAAGTTGCAGCAGGAACTGATAAATCTCCTAAAGCAAGGGGGTTTCAATTAAGAAAATTGTCCAGTAATAGCCATACTGTCTTAGATGCGGTACCAGAGAACCACCGAGAGAGTCCACTGAGTTTTCAATAAAATAGTGAAGTGATGAAGGTACTTGTTCCCCAGTGGGAATCAAGGTTGGATGTGTTTTAATATAATATTCAATCAGCCAGCACAAAAGTCACCAAACGAGCTATTCTTTCAGACATTGCTAGGTTGTATGACCCACTAGGGTAGCTTACTCCAGTTGTCATTCGAGCTAAGATTTTCCTCCAAACACTCTGGCTGTTGGGTGTATCATGGGATGAAGCTTCACCTCGAGATGTGCTGGAGGACTGGCAGACTCTCATCTGCTAACTGGGTGTTCTCAGCAAACAGTCCATACCTCATCTTGTGTCTGCACCACAATCAGAATACCAGTTTCATGGCTTTGACGATGCATCCAATGAAGGTTACGCAGCTTTTGTGAATCTACATACTGCTCATGCGATGCATCCAATGAAGGTTACACAGCTTTTGTGAATCTACATACTGCTAATCAGGGTGAGGTGAAGTTAGACCTGCTTATGATCAAACCCCATGTTATGCAACTAAAAACAGTCACACTTCCTTGACTTTAATTGCTGACTGCACATTTACTCACTAAGTTACTTGAGTCAGTAATGTCGACCCTCCAGAACATATCCAAATTAGCTGTATTACTGCATGGTGTGATTCCACAGTGGTCCTCCCCTGGATGAGGATTCCTAATCGTCAGAAAACTTTTGTGGCAAACAAAGTCGCTCACATTCAAGAGAGCAAGATTACGGTCCAGTGGAGACATGTGCCTTCTGCTGACAATGCTGCAGACTGTGCTTCCAGAGGACTCTTGTCCCAAGAGTTACTGACACACACACACTTTGGTGGATTGGGCCTTGTTGGAGAAGGAATCATGGCCATGTTGAGGAGTAGCGACCAGTATTTATGAGGGTCAAGAAGAACTAAACCAGCCTAAGGTAGTTTCAATGGTTGGACATTGTGAGCCAAACCTCCTCGTAAGGTTCTCTTCCTGGTCACAGCTTCAGTGTGTGCTTGCTTATGTATTAAGATTCATTTCACACCTGAAGGTGTCACTAGGGTGTCGACACACTGGTCCCCTTACTGTTGTAGAACTTGATGCTGCTAAGATGTGCCCGAAGCAGGTTCAACGAGAATGTTTCAGCTCTGAGAGTGAATGTTTGATATCAGAGGGTGAATGCCCCCCACCCCTCCAAATGACGGCATTCTGCGTAGTATGGGCAGACGTTTACAAAATTCACACCTAACTTAAAAAGCAAAACATAAAATCTTGCTACCCAAGCGGAATTGTGACAAATCTGAAAATTGATTATCATCATCTTGTGCACCTTCATGCTAGTACCAATGCCACATATGCAGCAACTCGTTGCGAGTACTGGATTGTAACAAAGAAGGGATTTGTCGAGGCCAGGATCCAGTTGTATAAAGTGCTACAGGTTCAGGACCACCAATACGCAGCCATTGATGGGAAATCTTCCAACAAGCAAGGCCATTTCTAAATGTTGGTGTTGACTATGGGGGCCCGTTCCAAATCAAACAGTCGCCTGTTCGGAACGGTTGTGTGTCAAAGGCTTATTTGTGCGTATTTGTTTGCTTAGCGACAGTCCCAGCACTTGACTGAACCTCAACACACACAAAACAAATCTTCAATAATAGGTGCTGAATATGTTGTATCATCATCATCATCAACTTGCACATAGTGATGAAATTGCACCTGGAACTGCAGATGTTCCTGAAGGTAATTTGACTCTTCCACCTTGCAATCAGTGTCTTCCTCACTAGTCTGTTTTTCTTTGGCACCAATACCAGTTTACCTAAAGCAATTGGATATACTAGACAATGTGGATGTGAATTCAACCCAAGCCATAAACATTTCCGCATGGCATCCATAATGTTCCTTCTCAAGATTCTTTCTTTCTTCAGTTCCAGCTGACAAATTAAGTAACGTTTGAATTGAGTTCTGTAGTTTGTCACAAAACTTGTCGTGTTTGCAGGAAGATACAGCAATGTCACTTGTGACAACTCCAGTACAACAGGTGAATGTGCTGCACATCTGTCCAAAAGAAGTAAAATATTTCTGTTTTTGGATGCCATGAGTCGTTCCAATTAAATCAACCATTTCTGAAATATTTCCGGTGTCACCCAAGCACAGGAATTTGCTCCATAATCACATGGGAAGTTCAAGTCATTCTTTAAACATCTCAGTTTCTGAAACTTGCCTACAACAAAGAGACACAATTTCTCAATACCACTTTGGAACACTTTTTTTGCTGCATTATCCTCCGTGGCACTTCTCCCCCTTCACAGCCAGTGTTTTGTTTGGCAGTAAGTTATAGAAAATACCAGTTTCATCCATGTCAAACGTATCAGGAGTGTACGGATCAAGTATTGGCTGCACAGACTGTAACCAATCCAGAGTTATCCACATCAACAGCAGCCGACTCATCACACACAACTTTAGCAATAACATTGTTGCAATCTTTAAACCTCTGCAGTCAATTGGCCTTTTGCTGAATTAAAGGCCCAGAAATAGGTATGTTCCCAGGATGCATTTTGTGGCACTATTTAACAGGTTGGCTTCCATTTCTTCATGTTTAGGTCCACCGAATCTTTTTCATGCAGAGAGTGCAGAAACTTTGTCACAAGCAAGTTCAATTTTACTTTGGTTTTTAAAAATCGTAGATAAAGACGACTGTGGAATATCAAATTCTTGTGCAATTTCAGTTTTTCATTTACTACCTCAGTCCACTTAACTAATTATGTTCAGTTTCGCTTGTAACATAAGTTCGTTCTATTTGCATTTCGTAGCAATCACTACCACCAAAAAAGACTAAAACTGCAACTTAACTTAGCACGTGTTCACAACACAAAACCAAATTTTCTACTTCCTCCTTCTGCCGGTACCGGTAATTGTTTACCTTTAGTGCAAGTGGCCTTGAAGAACTTCTGTATAGTCAGAAAAACCATTCACATACATTAAGATATTGTTTTGCCATACCATACTGAAAATGTGTCACTCAATTAACCTGTACCATTATTTTTTATGCGGGTATAGATAGATAAAATAAATAACCATTCAGTGCATAGTGCAGAGGATAAATGCATCTAATTAGAATTTTCATTATTGTATTTGGAGTTCACAAGAAAAATGCCACATTTTCTTAGTTATGAATACGGCCGCTTGTTTCAATTACATCTTTTCCATTGTACCAACTCAGTAATATGTCATCTTTGGTCGTTTAATTGTTTACTAACATTTTACATTGCAGAGTTAGGATGTTATGATCACGTTTTTTGGTTCGCTTTGCCATGAAATTTGTAACAATTAGTTAATACGCGTAATCATTGCCATGCGGGATTAAAATAATTTCGTATTAAACAAATAGCTTAACATTATAAATCCTATATAGGTTCTCTGAACCGTAAACACACTTCTCAAAACAGGAATATTATAATAAACAGGAATGTATTAAAGAGGCTCGACTGTACTATCTCTCCCAAAGAAATCCCATGTACAAGTAGCAGTAAAAGTGGGTACAAATGACTGGTTGACACTTACAGATGCAGTCAGGTTCATGAAGTCGTACACCTTCTGCAACACGGACAGCATCAGCTGAAAGTTCCCTTCTGGGAGACACTGCCTCACATACAGCTCGTACTCCTGACAGACACAACACACCACACATCATAGTCAGTCATCTTGAGTTTTCGCAAAATAAGGCTAACAAGTTGTTAGTGCACAAACCTATAAGTGGCCAAATAAATTTTTCTGCTGGAATTCAAGATTAGTGAAACACAGTTTTTCTTCTGAAGGGTTAGGAAACAGATTTCATAGACATAACTGGGAAAGGTAACCAACTTTTATGGCAAATAAAATGAGCTGATTTTGTTATTAAAGTTTCATCATTTTGTCAAATTTCATAGCAAAAAATGCATGTGTTACTATTAGAACATGAATTTGTTGTTTTCAAACAAATTCAATAAAACATAAATGAAATTTGTTTTTCATTAATTTTAATCAGTATACATTTCAGTTAAAGCTTCAAAAAATATTTAACAATAAGAATAAGAGGACAACCAGGAGGAAGCACACTTGACAAGTAATGCACACCGCCACAGCTGCAGTCAACTTTGTTTGATCAATCTTGTATTTTAAGATATTTGAAATTGCCCAAGAACAGTAGTTCAGAGTTTTTGCACAAGGCAGTTGACCTCCACCTGTATAGTACCATGTGTTAATTGATATATGATGGCCCAAAAATCAATAAAACTGTTGTAAAATTAAAATAACAGCAAACACTGGCAAAGTGATTTACACTATCAGCAAGTATGTCTCTCTTCACGCCCACACAGTGTTACATCACAGTACGTATTTGCAGACTGTTCTGTTTATCAAACATGTAGCACCTTCCATTTGCAAACTCCTGGGCACAATCAAATACAGTTACTATTTACCACGTGAATGTTTAACGAAATTATTACATTCACCCATAAAAAATTACCAACTGTGTTAATAGCTACATATTTACTTAATAGGTCAGTCATGATACCACCGTGAACGAGCGCTTGGCGATTTGGAGCAATATATTGAAATGTACAAATAGCAATAATAATTTCTACCATGCTACCAATCAACTTATGAATAGTTTAGTTTATAAACATTGTTTACTCCTTGTTCGATGGTTGTTTACGTTATTGAAGTCAACAACGTGAATTTAAAGCTAACAGTTTTATAGGCTCTACAAAACTATTTGAGCACTTTTGCAAACAAACTTTTGACACTGCAGTGCCTGTATATATTTTAATGTGCACACTGACTAGCATGTGCCCATTAAAGTTGGTAACTACGGAGGGGAAGTAGTTCCATGTCTTAAAGTTGAATTAAAAGTGTTAGGTAAACATATGTAGGCCAAAGAGCTAACAAAATTACCAAAAATACTACAGGATTTTGTACAATTCGTGAATTACAGATAAAATTCTGAAAAATCCTAGTTTTTTTTTTTTTTTTTTTTGAAAATTTGTGTTTATAGCATTTGCTAAATTTTCAGGTCTCTACAGCAGTGATAAAAATTTAATCTTAAAGTGCGCTAAGTTATGTTCAGATTTGCTGACAAATATACTCTAGCCGCGTGTATTCTAAGGCCGTCAAGGCCTTGTAAAAATTACAGCTACCGAAAGTAACACTTTTGCTTTGTGATTATTATATTTTTGAACTGCATACAAAAAAAAAATTATGGAACAGGTGTGTCATTCTAAGAAAGCTACAGAATGTGATCCACGAATTATTGACACTTAGACATTCAACATTTTTAAAATGCAAAAATAACTAGTTGCTGCAATGAAGACAGTGGACGTTTGGTAAACAGTATGACAAGTATTCCTAACCTCAACCACAAAACGTGATATAAACATCATTGAGTGTCTGTGTGCATTTTTTTTGTCATATTTAGTTAGCAAAGCAACAAAACAGATCATTTTGTAACACTCATTCCGCGAATGCTGGTTTAGTTGCATGTAAAGGTCGGTGCAAATTTTCAAAATAGCTTTATTTTAAGTAAAACGAGAAAAATTGCTTTATACAAACTAAAATACTAAAATTTGTGTTATTTTTTGTTTTATCACAAATGGTATTTTTTTCAGGTCACTATGTATAACACATGAAATATTGTAAAACTAAATATTTTTAATAGTTTTCATGGTAAAAGAAGCTCAGCACTGTGGTTTTGGATACCTTATTTTATCGCATAAGTCGCACATTTTACTAAAAAATTTTTATTGAAAAACTTATAAGTGAGAAAAATTCCTCCAGCCCCGCGCTAACTTTTCATTTACTCAGAATTCACGGCCCGCAGCTCAATTTCCAAACTCTTCAGCAAACAAAATCACTTTCATTTTGAAACCTGCGGTGTAGGTACATCGCTTTTCCATCAAGAAACTGTTGCACTTATTCACTGCCACATCAAAACAACAATACGTGCGGCGCAAAGACGATAAAGAGAAAGACGTGTAAATCACTGCTAACATTTGGTACTCAAGAACCAACGCTAATGTGCTGCTATCTCTTATACTCCACAGAAAGCTTTAGAAAATAATCAATTATTAGTTATTGAGCAAAAATCGATTCCTTTTGATTCTTTAAAAATATTTTTTTTCTGTTAAGGATTGTGAAGGGAATTACGTAACGGAAATATTCAAATGCCTTTCTATATTTTGCACGTTTATTTAAAACTTACAACGATAAACTGCAGAAATAATGGTTAGGTTTTTGCTTTTAACATAAATCGTTAGAAATACTTTAAATATATAAAAATAAAGCTCAATAAAATTTTCGTTGTAAAAATATCACTTTAAATTAAATTACATCTTTATAAGTTATTTCTTTTTTCCAATAAATATATAAACTCCGGCAGTTAAGGCTGCATCTCAAGCGCTATATCAGAACATTCCAGACGAACTACGTCCAACAAACTTGCGACGCGCTGTGACTGCGCTGTATGCTTGGCAACACCACTTGCTTGCAAGGACACAGCTGCCACACGACCTTCGCCAAGGTCGCGTGCATCAGCCATCCATGGCGCAGGCCGTGTTGTACAGGATTTACAACAACGATGAGCGCGACCAATAAACAATAAATATTATTATTTTTTTAACACCCTTTGAAAATAATGGTGCAACCTATATGCGCAGGCGACTTATATGCGATAAAATACGGTACATTTAAATTAGTAACTTCAGTTTTGTTTTAAGAATACAGGAATCTTGCGAGAATTTTACTAATAAACATAATTTCTCCACATTTCACATTATTTCCAGTTACTTTGGGTTTCCCGAAACCTGTAAAACTTGTATTACTGCAATAAATGTTTATTTGTTTTTCTATTTTAGCTCATAAGTATTTAGATAAGGACACTGCTACTGAAGGTTTAAAAATCCTAAGCTACGAAGGCCGTTTTTTGATAGACAGAACCACCAACTTTGTAACATTGCCAACAAATTACACTATCTGCAGTGCCTGTGAACAGTTGGTTTGTAACATGTTTGTTATGTGTTAATGTTGGCTACACTTGCTGAAAATAGTGCGCACAAAAGAAAGTAGCAAATTTAAGATTCCAATAAAAATTTACAATAATATTGCACTTCCAGTAACATAATCAATTTTTGAAATATTTTGGTGTTGCTACTTTCAACAGTTTCAACTTTAATGAATTTTTAACGAGGAGCCATAGCTCCAAAGGACAGCAAGTTGGTTATTCAGTTTTCATAAGAGAATGTATCAGTTTCGTGTTTTATTTTTTTAGACCTTGCTTATACTGTGACTTGGTGTAACAGATCTCCAACCAGATGTCAACATCTGATCTGCTGTGTGGGTGGGTGCAATATGCCACAGAAAATAATAGCATATTCTGTAGTTGATTAACTTAAAATATTCAACCATATTAACAAAACAAAGCCAAAGTTACAAGAATTTTTTGAAACAGAAAATTTGCATAATGTTTGTGTTATCTTATCATGGTAGGTCACCCTCTTCATATAGGCAATTCATGATAAAATGAGCAATTTATAAGACCCTCCCAGCAAGCATATTGTAATGATGCAATATTTTTAATTTTTCAGGACACGGGTGTAAAATTCTTTTGCGTGTATTAAGCTTTGGAAAGCTTCGTAATATTTTTATCGGATTTGAAGTTTAAAGCCTTGGTGGCTTGTTTCCCGTGATAGTTTATCGGGCAGACGTTTGCCGTTTTACGGTTATCGGGCGGACGGTTGCAGTTTTAGTTTCGAACTTTGGAGTTTGTTAAGCGTCAGCATTAATTAGATACTTTCAGGCGACGTCGACAAGTTTTAGTTCCTCCGGCGCAGTTTTAGCGTACAGCAAAGTTTAGTTAACGTGTCAGTTACGATAACGTGTTGAGAGCGGGACCCAGCCCAGTTTTGGATGACTGCTGACAGATGCCGGACGTCGTGCGCTTATCTTAGGAGAAGGGGGCGATAGGCCTGCATTTAAATACTAGCGGTGTCTATCGCCTAAGAAAGAAAAAAGTAACCAACCGTCGCTGAAGAGGCATCGGGCGTGAAGAATTTCACCCACACCGACAAGCACCCGTGACCGTAAAATGTTTTTTTCACATTTCTGTTTGGTTTAACTTAACCTAAATTCTATCAACTTATTTCCGCCGGTGTGGGGGGTCGCTAGGGTGCCAGGAGGGAACGAACATCCCTCCTGCCTTCGTAACTTAGTCTTGCGATGCAAGTTTTGAGACATTAATAAACTGTAAACGACTGTGGCGCTGGTCTGTACTTGTATATTTATCTCTGGACGGTTCGTACTCTGCATACTGGAAATTCGTATGTGAACTGTGTCATTCAAATGATAAATAAAGTATAGAACAAAATACTCTGGAACTTAATTTCTTAATTAATCGGCGTCAATTGTATTGGGTCTCGTATTCTACCTTGAGCTAGCAGTGGCAACGTAAACATCGGCCAGGTAACAAGTGCCGAACGTTACAAAATGGCACCTAACTGTGGGGCTGCAATATTATAAATATGGCTTAACGAGCCGCGGCCACGTTACAGTATTAACCAAAAAATTATATTTTATTGTGACCCCAGACATTAACTTTTTAGAGCTATGAAATGTATAAACTGCATTTAATAGTAACATGGCAGTTTTTATAAAACAATTGGCAAAAGGCTACAAATAAGCTGAAAGCAACTTTTGAGCAGGGTCTTAAAAAGTGCTACTTTACCGTGAAGAGCACATATCCCCTTTCCATCACATTTTATGGTCTGGCGGTGTAAACAGTCCCCCTTCCATTCCCCCCAAGACTCTCATCCTAGTCAATGTCCAGCTGGTGGATTGCTAACTCACAGCAGGGGAGCTTGGGACAAAAACTACAAACTGTGAGCATATTTTTCACTGATGCTTTCCTTTTCTAGCTACTCGCTGTCATGTCTTAGTTGGTGAAAGCACTTCCCTACAATAAAATCTTTCGATATCCACTCAACTATATATTCTAAAGAATAATTCTTAACTACCCTTCAACATTTTATGTTTGTCAAATCGACAGAAAATTAACTGAAACTGATGAATTGGCACAGCGCTACTGTATTATATGCAATTTAACGTACCTTGTTTTCCATAATGAGGTACCCTATCAGGAGGCCGACGTAGGCTCCTATCAGTGTGTGCTCCATGTTTCGGCCAGCCTTCTGCAGCACTGAAAATCATAAAAACAAATAGAATGCTGTTTTTTTAATAAAAAGAAAACTGTATTTAATAATAAAAATGTTGGTATTGCTGCTTCCAATTTAGGAACCATCTAAATCGAATTTTTTTTTTTTACACATTCAAAATTAGGTAAAAATTCTACAAATTGCTGAAAATTATAAAATAAAGAAAATATGCACAGTAGAACCCTGTTATAGCATTTCTCATGGGGCCCACAAATATGTATTGAAAAACATGTTTGTGGACCAAGAGAAGGAAGCCGAAAAATGTTATATGTAAGATGAGAAGTTATAACAGGGTTCTACAGTACTGTATTTACATCAAACAGGAGCAAAATGTAACACGCAGGAGTACACCCAGCACTACTTACGTTTAACTAAGTATGTTAGTTCATCAGTGGTGTGCACTGATACCTGAAAATGCATTCAATATAGCCATAAATAGGGTCCCACTTTTACAGTAAATAAAATGGAACTAACTTAATAATTTAAATTTCACCATTTCGTCAAAAAAATATTTTAATTTTGTTTGATAAATGAAAAAACTGCTTGTGTTATTATTAGAACATGAATCTGTTATTTGTGTAACAATTTCAATCAACGACTCCCTACATACCATTTTTCAGGGGACTCACAAATTTCCATAAATACTGGATTTTAGTAGATGAAGCTTCCGACACGTACATCAATAAAATACAATTTATAGCATTATACTTAATTTTGAGTATAATGAGAACTGTACAATATCTGTGAATAAATTTTAGCAAATAAACACAATAAAAATGGGAATTATTTTAAAAGTATTAATGTATTAGTATTACTGTAAATCATACATTAAAAAACATTTCACCTCAACTCGTTTAAATAAAGAATATAACATCTCAAAATACTGTATATAACTGATTGTAAGCTAATCTAAAACTTTTAAACACTTTGAAAATGAAAACAATATGACACGAATGCAAGGTAAATTTTGAATGTCCCGCGCGCACTCAATCAGCTGAGAATGCATGCAGAGATTATTGATTGGGCAGTGTGTTCACGGCAGGCGTGACGGCAAAGGAGAAGCACTAGGAGGGGTGAATGTACCCCTCCTCTCCGCTTCATGTTGGTGACACATTGCACGCATGCCAATGTCTGTCTTTTAAAGCAATTAATTTTATTTCACTGCAAAATAAAGCAATTAAAATTGAGTTCTTCACTCTTTTTAATAATTAATCATTCAAAACCATGTCCTCTGATTTTCCATTCTCATTTCACCCTCATTGGCTCTTAAGATCTCATTGATAGAAGCCACCTAAATCTCTCAACTCAACCCGTATGCAGTCAACCAGGAGGGCATGACTAACATATACAATTAGCATGTTCTAGAGAAAAATTTCTGCTCCAAATTACTGAAAGGGAATTGTTTTATTCTTGGTCTCTTTGAAATGTAAAGGCAAATTTTCCAGCCGCATTCTAGGTTGCCACCTGGCCGCTAGGTTTCCCACCATATTGCAGTGTCCTATAACTCGCCGCCTGATGAAGCTGACTTAGCCAGCAAAACGTTGCAATCACACAAATGCGTGAAAAATGTGCCATCCTTTTTGTGTGTGTGCATGTTGACAAGTACTAGTTGTGAGCACTTGAATTCCTGTCCTTTTATATACTTTATTTATTAATATCATGGAGTTGTACAGTAATGATGATGAGAACTGTAATGGTTAGCAACAAAACTGAGAAAAACAAAAAAAAAAAAAAAAAACAATTTAGTTCTTGACCTACTTCTTTTTTCAAAATTTTTCATTTTTTAATTACATTTTTTACGGTTCCCCAAAAAAATGTTCTTTACTTCAAGAGAATCGTTATTAACAGAGTTGTTTTATCGAGAGCTGTCTGTAAACTTGCTAACATCAATGTGATGCACAAAATATTCATGCAAACTGAACCACCAAAATGAAACAATGGTGGCAAATTATCAGTGGAAGCCCAGTCAAACAAAATGTCACTGTTACTGAAAATAGTTTTGTTATTTCGTTCAATTCAAATTTATTTATTTTAACACCTCCAACACCAAAAAGTTGTTATAAAACTTTTTTTTTTTCAAGTTAAGACAGTGCTTTGTCATTGACAGTGCAAAATAAAACTTGTATTTAAATTAAATACTTAAGTAATTTACTAGGCAGTTGTTCTGAAAATGAAATGGTACATCACAAGACTATAAACTATCTGTAGTTAACTAAAATAAAGCTTAAAAATTGTGTGCCGCCTAACTTTTAACAAGAGTGAAATCCATTTCCAAAAGCCTTTTTGTACAAAATTTAAATAATTAAATTTATATATATATATATATAAATAAAACAAGTCCATAAACAATCTTATATTAACGAAAAAAAAGTTCAAACATTGTCCATTTCCAAAAGCCTTTTTGTAGAAAAATTAGACTATTTAAAACACAAATATATTTCAATAAGCACAAGTCTTTCGGATAGAAATATACATCCTACAAGGCAGTGCAACTCTTACCGCCACAAAAACGTTAACATTGGCTTGTACTATGGATATATTTTTTGCCAGCGTACATTTTCAGCCAGTGCAAAGTCCAACTTTCTCACAAAAATGAAATAATATGTTGCACCACAATCACGCCTTTATTTATCCAACACACTGACGACCTGTTGCAGCGCACATAAAGTCAGCCAACAGGCATGCACACAACTGGTGCAAAGGACGTGATCTACTTTTCAAGAGCAACTGGGACATGTGACAGAGAAGCGAGGCATGTTGCAGCAGAAACAGACGCTGCTGGCACTATAATTGAAGTAATATGTTATATCTAAAACCCTAAATAAAATTGTATTCTATTAAAAAAATAGCGTAAGCAGGTTGTTATCAGGCAATGCGGTCAATTCCAATCGCAATCCGTAGTCAAAACCCACGAAGAAAAGTAAAAAATCAAAGTTATAACAGCACTAATGGAAAACGTATCAAAATGGTGTGCGTCACGCCGCGTGGTCACACGATAGAAGGTACTCATGGGAGAGAAAAGGGAAAATCTGTAACTCACATTGTTATTGGCTACTGCTGTTGCCATGCGTGGGTGGTTGGATAGCAGCCAGGCTCTAGGGTAGGGAGAGTAGCTAGGTGCGTGTAGAGGGATGGCCACAGCAGGGGTGAAGAACAAAGGAGCCCTTCGTGATGTCATGTCGCGCAAAGTCTAACTCGCTAGGTGCGCACACAGTCAACTCAAAGCACTGCAGCTGTAGTTTTTTAAACGGATTTGACCAATTTTTTTTTTTTGTTTGTTTTAGCAGATGGTTTAAGGGTACCTACTGAGAAATACCTACATTTTATTGCAATGTGCCAGTGAATGTATTTTATCATTGCAATTTACTCCATTTAAGCAAGGATATTTTATTCTTTTCATTATTTTTGACGGTTTCTGAAAACCTTTCCATTAGATCACTGTTTTTGTTAGCTACATTTTCGTTACATCAGGGCTCAACTGGAGCATTTACAAAGGCTAACAAAAATGACATGAGGACAAAATTAAATTATGGGTTTGTTTCTCTGACCATTTTATCACACTGGATTAAGTTAAATTAGGGTTTTGTAATTCTAGGTTATGCACAGGAATACAGAAGGAGGATATATTTCCTTGATTACAGATCCAAATCATTTTGGTGTCTACAAAGTGAGATGTCAGGGGGTGAATGCAAACCAACAGCTAGGGATTGGTATGAACTTTATCACCACAGCTACAAGAATGACATAAAAAAATACGCACACTTAGCAACTGTCTCCTCAATGAACTCTTCATGGCTCTTTGGCACAGATGCTTCAGATTCCTCTCCCTCGGTAACCTTCTTGCCATCAAGGATGGCGTCTGTCTTCACCTCCTCCTCCCTCGCCATCTCCTCCTGCTGGTAGAACAACTGGATCAGTGCCATCACAGCCGACCTGGAGCTATCTGCAACATTAAGTATATATATCCACTGATCAGATCAGCTTCGAGATTTCACATCTGCTGATCAGCCAAATGTGTAAAAGAAACAATACAGATGAGCTTATCTCTCAAGTAGGTATTTTATACAATAATGGTGTTATTTGCTGTGACCAAATCACCCAACCAATTAACAGATTAAATTATATGTTCCCTGAACTGAAAAACAAACAAACTACCCTTAACTCTTAAAACTACAATTAAATACAAATGAAGTAACTTGCGAATACAATATAATACAGTGATGGGTAGAGCCAAGATTATATGGTGAACANATTAAAGACAGATTAAATTATATGTTCCCTGAACTGAAAAACAAACAAACTACCCTTAACTCTTAAAACTAAAATTAAATACAAATGAAGTAACTTGCGAATACAATATAATACAGTGATGGGTAGAGCCAAGATTATATGGTGAACAGCAATAAAAACGAAACAACAGTGAAATTTAAATTAAAACACATTATAAAATTTAGCAAAAGTACACTATTTTATCTGCAAAACCATTACCAAAAATTTGTATTCAAATATATGTAAAATAGAAAAGAAAAATTTTAGTTTTCCGATGATGGGCAGAAAAACAATTTTAGGTTGTCAACTAGGCTAAGCGATTAACATCAGCAAATATCAGATATCAAGTAAAAGCAAAATTGTAAAAGCAAATACAAAAATTTTTATTTTCAGGATGGAATATTTTTTCTCTATATAACCATATCCAAACCATTTGTGTAAGATTGTGACAAAAAAAATTTACACTGTCTAGGAACCACAACATACGAGTTTGCAAAACCCCTAAAAAGTGATTTTTCAACCTATGGCAAAGTTCTGCATTATCTTAGTTCAAATAAAATGCTTACTCTTGTTTGTGCAGTTAAAATTGTTTTATGCAAATATGCATATAAGGATAAGTTATTAACTGATCCACAATTCTTAATAATAAAATTTGCAGTAAAATAAAACTGTAAAATTTTGACTCTAATAAAGCATTATTTTAGTAATAAAGTTTTGATTTATGAGTCTTCCATAATAAAACATATAACACTGAAATCTTGTATCTTTAAAAACAAAATTTGCCTTGAAATAACTCCACAAAATCTTGCCCCTAGTGATGGGTCGAGACTTGAAAAATTGAGTAGAGTCGAATTAACAAAGACTGACTTGTCATTTGAGTCTAGTTTATTCCAGCAGATATTGAGCTATTGAATATACAAGNAGTCGAATTAACAAAGACTGACTTGTCATTTGAGTCTAGTTTATTCCAGCAGATATTGAGCTATTGAATATACAAGAAGGGTCATGGTGCGTTTAAGTTATAAACAAACCAATATTTGCACCCAAAATCACCTTATGTCTCTCGCGAATATATAATTTTAAGTTGCTAAACCACTAAAGTTGCACCAGAACGAAAACAATGACTTGGCTACATGCGATGATATTGAGTTGATGTTTGGCATACACGGCTACGACAAAACCTGATGACGCATTACATACAAGCTATTCCAGCAACTAGACTAAGCACTCACGCAAAATTAATTGTCAATNACAAAACCTGATGACGCATTACATACAAGCTATTCCAGCAACTAGACTAAGCACTCACGCAAAATTAATTGTCAATGGTTGTTTACTTTATGCTTTGTTTATACAAATATATAAAATTATATGAAAATTTATGTTTAATGCAGAAATATTCTGTTTAGACAGTGATGGAAGCAGGCTAATCCCTGAACTTAAGAAGAAAGCACAACATTACATGTTTGCCAAAACTGGCATGTTAACAAAGGCAAATGGAAGTGAATGGACACAGCATCAGTAAATGTGCATTTCAGAGTTTCATTGTTAGTGACCTACAGAAGTTCAAGCACTGGAATTGCGTATACTTAATTTAAAAACCCCTTTCTGTAAAGAAAAAAATTATGATCTCCGAAATGGGCTGGGTATTACATTTGTGGCTTAAGTGATTTTTCCTCCTGGCAAAGTACTCCCTCTTGCTGGCTGTGTGGCAGCATTAGCACAACCGGGAAAGTGTCAAAAATGGTTTGATAATAGCACAAAAAGAAAATTGTATATATTTGGGCAAAAAATGCAAGTACTTACACACATTTCATTATGCAATAAACTTTGGCTACTTTAGTGATGGCACAAAAATAAAGTAGCATACACTTAATCAGAAAATGCNTTTCATTATGCAATAAACTTTGGCTACTTTAGTGATGGCACAAAAATAAAGTAGCATACACTTAATCAGAAAATGCTAGCACCGTCTTTAATTATTACCATATTACTTGGCTTAAGGATTGTTCTTGTCAGTCATTATATTCCCGGACATTGAGAAACTTTTTTCAGCATCTACAGACATTACTGACTTGAATCCATAGGGATTTCACTGAATTTAGTGTAGTTCATTAAAAAATACAATGATTTTCATGTGTTTAACTTCACTGAAAATGTTTATTGTGTAATTCTTGCACCGGTAGGAATAGCAGCAAATTTTTTGCGTTGTTCTTTCAATGATATTTCTACACAAGCACAATTTTCCACTACATCAACAAAACAGTGAGCAGTTCCAATTGCTACTTTCTCGTGAGAAGAGGCGCAAAACAACCTTGTCTCACGAAAGACGATAAATGTGATAAACTAATGTCCCCTGGATTAGTAAATAAATAAATAATAAAAAAAAAGTGCCAGATACAAGTTGTTCTTCCATAACCTGGGTATCTTTAAAACATATTTATATAAAATGTAACANTTTCATTATGCAATAAACTTTGGCTACTTTAGTGATGGCACAAAAATAAAGTAGCATACACTTAATCAGAAAATGCAAGCACCGTCTTTAATTATTACCATATTACTTGGCTTAAGGATTGTTCTTGTCAGTCATTATATTCCCAGACATTGAGAAACTTTTTTCAGCATCTACATACATTACTGACTTGAATCCATAGGGATTTCACTGAATTTAGTGTAGTTCATTAAAAAATACAATGATTTTCATGTGTTTAACTTCACTGAAAATGTTTATTGTGTAATTCTTGCACCGGTAGGAATAGCAGCAAATTTTTTGCGTTGTTCTTTCGATGATATTTCTACACAAGCACAATTTTCCACTGCATCAACAAAACAGTGAGCAGTTCCAATTGCTACTTTCTCGTGAGAAGAGGCGCAAAACAACCTTGTCTCACGAAAGACGATAAATGTGATAAACTAATGTCCCCTGGATTAGTAAATAAATAAATAATAAAAAAAAGTGCCAGATACAAGTTGTTCTTCCATAACCTGGGTATCTTTAAAACATATTTATATAAAATGTAACAGAAAAAAAAAGGTAAAACTAAGATTTATTCTACTCAGGTTGGGAAGCTCAAAGCTTTTAGTTTGACAACTAAAATTTTTTGACACTTGGTAAGTGCTACTGTCACTTGTGTACCGGATTTTTTCTATTTTCTACATTAAAAAACAAAGTAGTTGCAATCATCATAAATCTATACATATTATAAAACCCAACGTCTGTCTGTCTGTTAGTGCACTTATCACTTGAGAACCACGTATCCAATTTACGTGTTTTTTTTAAATTCATCGTTATGTTCTCTGGCCAGGTTTCAGTACATATTTTGTTACGTAAAGTAACACAAAATAAGCAGTGACGATAATAGTGAATCAAGTCGGAAAAAAGTTTGCCGCCAGCATGGTTTCTTACAATACGCTGTCTAAACTGTTAAAGATGGAACAATATCTTGTAGTAGTAGTAGTAGTTAAAAAAAAACACCCACACCTCCCCCCCTTCTCTGCAGTAGCATATACATATTTATCTATAACAGAGAAATCTTAATAAGCATTTCTACCATTTAACTCACAAGCAACATTCAATGACGAAGTTTTTCACCTTGCACTCATTGAAATTGAAAAGCAACTGCATACATTGTCAGGAAAAAGTATAAAAAGCATGGGCCTACCAATACCAGATAACAAGGTAGATTCAACCATTAACAATAACTACATCAGGGAAACTTCATATAATACATTAGAATTGCACACCACCGCAACGCTTATTGACATGCAGCCTCCTATTTCTTCCAGGTGTATACCTGGTTGCCAACTAAACCACTCTCCTTCAATACCCCAGTCTGAGCTAGTCCCTGCTTGACAGCTTTGCCCCGCCCAGCTCCTTATAATGGTGAGTCANCATAAGAAGGGGGGGGGGGAGAGATCAGGTAGCTTGATAGCAGGTGGCCGGGAAGGGGTAGACATAGTTTGATGAAGAGTAGAATAAGGAGGTTAGGTAGGGTTCGAGGCCTGTTCTATTGGGAACAGTATGTTTTGTGTTTTAATCAAAATTTTGCTACCTATAAATGAACAGAAGCTGTATGGGGGTGGTATAAAATTCTTAGAAATCTCAAATGCTAGTGCATGTTAAAAGTTTTAAATGTTGTGATGAGTACAAGACTGATTACACAAAACTGACTGCGACTGTGATAATGTACATTACATCACCAAGTGTACTCTCATCAGATTATCATTTCATCCTTATTTGTTAAATATTNGGGGATCAGGTAGCTTGATAGCAGGTGGCCGGGAAGAGGTAGACATAGGTTGATGGAGAGTAGAATAAGGAGGTTAGGTAGGGTTCGAGGCCTGTTCTATTGGGAACAGTATGTTTTTGTGTTCTAATCAAAATTTTGCTACCTATAAATGAACAGAAGCTGTATGGGGGTGGTATAAAATTCTTATAAAACTCAAATGCTAGTGCATGTTAAAAGTTTTTAATGTTGTGATAAGTACAAGACTGATTACACAAAACTGACTGCGACTGTGATAATGTACATTACATCACCAAGTGTACTCTCATCAGATTATCATTTCATCCTTATTTGTTAAATATTTTTCTAACATTTTGAAGGAAATATGTACTGATTAAAACTTTTGATTGAAATTGCTACAAAAACAGCAGATTCATGTCCTAATAACAACACACCACTTTTTTGCTGTACAATTTATTTGAGGAGGAAAATATTTTTACGATGAAATTGCAAAATTTTAAAGACAAAATAAGCTCATTTTATTTGCAGTAAATGTGGTGCCCTACGCATAACATAAAATGATAAATCCACACGTAGGTATACTTACAAAAATGATCTACTGACAGACTGACCTTTTAAAACGTAGCTCTGCACGACATGTTACACTTTCACCAAAACATTTCTACAAATAACTACAAAAGCTTAATTTAATGTTTACCTCTGATTTTATCATTACAAGTATTGTAAATATGTCTTTCTAAATAAAACTTTTCTTTCAAAAAATTAACCCAACAGAAATTTTAGTTTAAGCACTTTACAAGTAAATAAAAACTTAATGTGATATTCTGGAAAATAACATTGCATTACTGAGGGATTTGTATGTAAATCAAACTAACCTTCAACAAATTCATCTACGTCTACTGGTGCAATGGCTTCAAAAAGAAGTTTCCTATTGGCCTTGCTGTGCTCCACGAGGTTGATTAAGAGGATCAGCGCCTGAAATACATAAAAAAAAAGTACTGTATGTAAAAACAAGCAAAATAATCACAAAGCAGAAAAACATTACCCATCGCAAACGTCAAAGAGACTGCCATTAAATGCACATTAGTCTGTTGGCAAGAACAAACCAACAACTTAAAGCTGGAACTACACAGATCATGATGGTGGTACAGAAGTAACAGCTTGTTATAAGAGAGACCATATTATCACTGATTGAGAATTGAGGAGCCAGTAAGCAAATTTTCTTCCAAAAAACACTTTAAAATTAGGCGTCACCATCATCATAACTATTTTCCGCATGTGGCCAGATCACCTTGGAAAAATGCTTCCATCTTCCCTGTCTCTCCACAGCTCTCCCACTCAGTTTTCCAGTCTTTACCTCCCCTCCTCCCTCACTTGCTCTTATCTCTTCTTTGGTATTCCTTGCAGCCTTTTTTCCATTGTACTTCAGTACAAATAGCCCTCTTATCAACATATCACTTTCTATCCAAGTGTCCATACCACTTCATTCTCAGTTCCTCTATGATCTCTACCAGTCTTCGTATCTACTTTCTCTCATATCACTTTTATTTCAAATTATTTGCCTCTTCATTACTGCCATCACACTCATTGCAAATTTCATGCCCATTGGCCGTGTGTCACACTGGGTGTTGTTAATGTTTTATTTGTTTGCCTTTCGTGTGCTGTACTGGAGTGAGACAAGTTTCTCGACATAAAGGGAAAAAAACTTGCTATTTCTTTTTATTTGCACTGGAAGTAAAAAGCAATAACTTTGTTCTTGCCATTTGCTAAGTGTGGCCCAATAAACTGCAACCTCGACTAGTTATAGTGGAAAAAACATACCAGACAGTTTGCACTGGTACCTACAGTTTCAGAACACAGAAAGATGCTGTTCACTGATCATGATGTTTAAGGGCATCTGCTTGCTTGTTCAGAAAATAATCTACTGTCATGAAAAGTATTCTGACTGCAAAATCACAATGTTTCAAATGCAAAAAAAATATCTTCTCAACCATCTAAAAATGTAAGAATGCAGTGAAACTGTTCACACATGAACCTTGCTTTCAAGAAATAATAACCAACCTTCTGTTGTGTGTTGTGACCACTCCACAACATTATAATTTGCATTTTGTCTCCCGGAAATGTAACACAACATTAGTACAGACAACTATATTGCACAAAACATTTCTTTACGTTGTGTTGCAGCCTGCTAAAACAACAAAAATNCCAGTGTGCTTCCTTCACAATGTGCATTATTCGCGGGAAAATGAAAACCTTATTTCCGGGAATGTTTGTTATTGTTGTTATGGAGAAACATTCCGGACTAGAAAAATCGTGCATTATAGGCGGGAAAACCCTTTAAACGGGTACCTTATAAACGGGTTCTACTGTAACTACAAAAACTTAATTTAATGTTTACCTCTGATTTTATCATTACAAGTATTGTCTTTCTAAATAAAACTTTTCTTTCAAAAAATTAACCCAACAGAAATTTTAGTTTAAGCACTTTACAAGTAAATAAAAACTTAATGTGATATTCTGGAAAATAACATTGCATTACTGAGGGATTTGTATGTAAATCAAACTAACCTTCAACAAATTCATCTAAGTCTACTGGTGCAATGGCTTCAAAAAGAAGTTTCCTATTGGCTTTGCTGTGCTCCACGAGGTTGATTAAGAGGATCAGCGCCTGAAATACATAAAAAAAAAAGTACTGTATGTAAAAACAAGCAAAATAATCACAAAGCAGAAAAACATTACCCATCGCAAATGTCAAAGAGACTGCCATTAAATGCACATTAGCCTGTTGGCAAGAACAAACCAACAACTTAAAGCTGGAACTACACAGATCATGATGGTGGTACAGAAGTAACAGCTTGTTATAAGAGAGACCATATTATCACTGATTGAGAATTGAGGAGCCAGTAAGCAAATTTTCTTCCAAAAAACACTTTAAAATTAGGCGTCACCATCATCATAACTATTTTCAGCATGTGGCCAGATCACCTTGGAAAAATGCTTCCATCTTCCCTGTCTCTCCACAGCTCTCCCACTCAGTTTTCCAGTCTTTACCTCCCCTCCTCTCTCACTTGCTCTTATCTCTTCTTTGCTATTCCTTGCAGCCTTTTTTCCATTGTACTTCAGTGCAAATATCCCTCTTATCAACATATCACTTTCTATCCAAGTGTCCATACCACTTCATTCTCAGTTCCTCTATGATCTCTACCAGTCTTCGTATCTACTTTCTCTCATATCACTTTTATTTCAAATTATTTGCCTCTTCATTACTGCCATCACACTCATTGCAAATTTCATGCCCATTGGCCGTGTGTCACACTGGGTGTTGTTAATGTTTTATTTGTTTGCCTTTCATGTGCTGTACTGGAGTGAGACAAGTTTCTCGACATAAAGGGAAAAAAACTTGCTATTTCTTTTTATTTGCACTGGAAGTAAAAAGCAATAACTTTGTTCTTGCCATTTGCTAAGTGTGGCCCAATAAACTGCAACCTCGACTAGTTATAGTGGAAAAAACATACCAGACAGTTTGCACTGGTACCTACAGTTTCAGAACACAGAAAGATGCTGTTCACTGATCATGATGTTTAAGGGCATCTGCTTGCTTGTTCAGAAAATAATCTACTGTCATGAAAAGTATTCTGACTGCAAAATCACATTGTTTCAGATGCAAAAAAAATATCTTCTCAACCATATAAAAATGTAAGAATGCTGTGAAACTGTTCACACATGAACCTTGCTTTCAGGAAATAATAGCCAACCTTTTGTTGTGTGTTGTGACCACTCCACAACATTATAATTTGCATTTCGTCTCCCGGAAATGTAACAACATAACATTAGTACAGACAACTATATTGCACAAAACATTTCTTTACGTTGTGTTGCAGCCTGCTAAAACAACAAAAATAAAATTCCAAACCAACACTAATTTTTATAACATTCTAGCCCACACATTCATATAATAGTTGTCACATGTTTACTTATATTTCAATGTCACATAATGATTGAAGTGCTTCTAACACACTGTACAGACACTAATATGCACAAAAATTTAACAGGGTCATTACAGTATGCACAGTACCAATGTGATCAGCCAAACTGCTTACCAACTTGCTTCTAATGTTAATGTACTGCAAAATATCAGCAAAGTAATAGAGAAACACAATTCTAAGCTTACTAAGTTCTGCGCAGCTGTATGCAGCATCACCATGCTAAGATGACTGTCACATGAAAACTGCCACAGTCTTAAAAATGAAAGCAAAATTTTAATAATGTGTTTACTTACCAAAACTAATAGATCAAACTTCTTTTCTTCTGGCACGAACTCTTGAGCTTTCAGCAATACATGGAGGCTGGTACTCATGATGCCCTTCTTCTCACCAGCCAGTGTGCTGCCGTATGCTAGCACATACCAACATTACATTCGCACAGCATTAAGGTAAGTAAATACTCTATTTAACTAATGGGCAAGCGAAGGAAAAACCTCAATACTGTATTCACACAACTTCACTATCTCTTGAAAGTAAATATGACTACAGCTAGTGTCGGTGCCGGCTGCACTGGTGTTCCCTACCACTCCTCCATGTGCTACAATGAATGTTGCTGCTACACAAGTGACTAACTTTTCCTACACCAGTTAGTACAGCTGTCTCCACTGGTACAATTTACAATTTGGCCTATTGATTCCAATGTTTTCTTTTATCATTTTTGCAGTCTCTCTCGGAGATAATGTATAAAATAAAAACCAAAAGTTTTTAGCCACCAGTAAATACATAATTAGTACACTCATTACTTCCTACTTCCAAGAAAATTACAGTAGTAAAATATCATTGTAAAATAACAGGAAACACCCATTACTAAATTTAAAATGTAGACATTTGGTACTTTTCTGAGGAATGAAATCACAAATGTTGGGTATAATCTGTTNCCATTACTAAATTTAAAATGTAGACATTTGGTACTTTTCTGAGGAATGAAATCACAAATGTTGGGTATAATCTGTTTACGGTCTCTTCACACTTTTTGAATCAAACCTTTGAAAACACATTCCATGTATAATATTATTGGTTGTTTCCTAAATATACAGTATACCACAATGTTTTGTGATACTATAAAAGTACCTTATTTTTGGTTAAATTGATTTTCCTTATATTTTATTTATAATGTTTAGTTTATAAATACAGTAGACTCCCGATTATCCGAGCCCTGGTCAACCGAGCCTTCGGGTTAACCGAGCTAGTCATCGAAAGATACAAAATAAAAATAAAAATAATGCTCTCAAAAGCAGCACAATTAGGATGAGAAGCGATGTTTCTTTGTTTGACGTGCAAGGTTGAGAAATCGGCTATTGCTAGGTGCCATATNCCATTACTAAATTTAAAATGTAGACATTTGGTACTTTTCTGAGGAATGAAATCACAAATGTTGGGTATAATCTGTTCATGGTCTCTTCACACTTTTTGAATCAAACCTTTGAAAACACATTCCATATATAATATTATTGGTTGTTTCCTAAATATACAGTATACCACAATGTTTTGTGATACTATAAAAGTACCTTATTTTTGGTTAAATTGATTTTCCTTATATTTTATTTATACTGTTTAGTTTATAAATATGAATAAAAACAGTGAGAAAATAAGTGTGCTGGTAATGGCTAGTAAGAAATAGTTCTTAAGCAAAGTATTATTACAATGAGTACACACGTATGTGGTGCGCTGCCCCTTTCGTTTTATTTTCTAGCTTTGCTTGCATGAGGCAGATGTATAGCCTGAAAATAGAACTTTAGCATTGTTTCAGTAAAGTTGAAAGTAACAGTGAATGGACTAATACGAGACAGGTAGACGGCGCCCTTAATGACACACACACCTGAAGTGTGATGTGTTAATTTTAACACTGTAGTCTTCATTCACTGCACCTTTACTTAAACTAAAACTTATGGCGAATTCCAGTGACTTCACTGGCAGTGTGTAATGTGTTCTGGACTCATCGCACTCACACTGCATTAAACTTCTGCAGCACTGTCTCTATAGTCAGTGTAGGATCAACCAAGCACTTATTCCACGCAATTCTGTGGTAATTGAATTGCACTTTTCTAGATCCTAGGCTACTGAGGGCAAAATCAATGTAATCAACAGAAAAAAGACATAAAGCCTGCCAAGAGCTACAACAGATACAAGGGGTAGTAATGAAAAGGAGGTCAGACACTTACAGAGATTGTTGAAGTCATGGGTGAGGTTGATGAGGACCTTGAGGCATGCGAGGAGAGCCTCGCGCACCACCACGCCTGTGGACTCCTTGTCTGCAGGATTACTAACAGGATAGAGCTGCAGCTCGCTGTCGCACTGCCGGAACAGGCGTATCAGCGTATCCACCAACACCCCATCCTGGTATCGCAGCAGGTACAGCTGGTTCTCCTCATTCTGGTGTGTGATCTATAACACACACATGCCCCACCACTACATTCAAACCACAGGTCCTATCTATCGCAGAGCATGCACATAGTGTACCGTCCAAGGAGATTGTACAGTGGACTCCCTATCTACCGTTTTTCAGGGGATTGTCTGTTATGTATTCTTAAGAAAAAACTGTAATTACGCACAGACTTATGTTTACCACTTCATGAAGGGATATACAATTAGCGCCTCTCCACAAAGATGTCTCAGTGGACTTCAAGATGGCGTTACGGTTAAGTTCGGGGGTATTTGCTCGTCAATTATTATTCNACACAAAGATGTCTCAGTGGACTTCAAGATGGCGTTACGGTTAAGTTCGGGGGTATTTGCTCGTCAATTATTATTCTTAAGAGTATCTTGTGTCTTTTCTACACATTTTTGGTCAACCGGGCCAGATATCAGTGTCTCGTGCCATCGGAATAATTAATCAACGTGTTTTGTTCTCATTTGGCATGCACTGTGCAATCAAGATATCATGCACGTGGCGAAACTACTGATGCAGTTTATGTGGACTCCTGGTAAATTGAAAGTTTAAATAGTGCAGAAACGTAAAGGTATATTTCTGTAATTTTTTTTTGTATTATGCAATTTTACTTTATTTTAAAAATCTAAACTTCCATAATAGTTTATAAAATGTGTTTACATTAATCTCATCACAAAAAGTAAGCACAGTGTGCCCCCCCTGCCAGTTGCGCTTGCGAGCGATTGGCGAGTGGGTACCCTAGTTGGAGTATAAGCGGGTGTATTGTTTAGGCGCCCGACTACCGTAGTAACATTGGCTGGCCGGACGAACGTAGACGTCTTATTCAGGGGTGTGGCGGAAGCGGAGATACTGCACGAGATACGTGCCAGATGAGGTTCAGGTGGGCGCTTGACAAGATGGATGCAAACCTTCTCTGGAGTGCAGCCTCCTCTTTCTTCCCGGTGTAAACCTAGTTATCAACCGAACCCCTACTCTTCAGTACTCCAGCCTGAGCTAGAGAAAACTTGGAAGTCTTGCCCCGCCTAGCCCTATGGTGAGGCCTTGGCAGGCAGGCTTCCTAAACTTCACTTTGAAACAGTTACCAATAGGAGTGAAAAGGATTGAGGTTTGGCTTGTGGCTATCCCTAGAAGAGTCTAACCAGGAATGGTGACTAAAGTAGGGAATGGAGGGAGCAAGGTGTGGGAGATACAGAGTGCTGGAACAGACAACTCAATCAAGTAAGATTTATGCCTGTTTTATTGATTGCTCAATCAAACACACATAAACAACACTGTACCGTGACTAAGGCCTGAAAGGCCGACCCAAGTTTCCAACTGGTTAATTACCTAGTCTTGGAATATGCTGCAGCAAGGGGGGAGGTGGGGGAGACCCTAAGACAACGGTACTCGTACTCTTGAAAGCTGTAGGTGAGCTACAATGTAGCTGGAAGAGCGGCGGCTTCGGTGTGCTGGCGGGCAGCAAGGCAGTGTCGTGCAGAGCGGAACACTTGACTGGACTGCGATTGGCAGTGACGACTTAAATATGTCAGTAGATGCTCAGGCGGTGTGGTGTGACTTCCTACGAAGGTGAGACGTGATGTCTGGAGGCTCTCGAGCAGAGTAACAGCGTGCTACAGAACTGGCACGAGATAGCCTCGAAATAAAGGCTGGGGTCCTATTTATACTCGGTTCACAGGGCCAACGCAGGGGTTGCAAGGTGTGGATAGAGACGCAAAGGAGAAGAGANGGGTCCTATTTATACTCGGTTCACAGGGCCAACGCAGGGGTTGCAAGGTGTGGATAGAGACGCAAAGGAGAAGAGAAAAGAGAGCGGCTGCTACTTCCCCTCACGCGCCAGGTGCTGGAGGTGTGAGAGCGGCGACGTCATGCGAAGCAGNGAAAAGAGAGCGGCTGCTACTTCCCCTCACGCGCCAGGTGCTGGAGGTGTGAGAGCGGCGACGTCATGCGAAGCAGGTTGCAACAGCTGGGCAAGCCATCCCTGGCTTAAGGGTGTCCTGTGGCATGTACAACGTAACTGCTCTTCTTAGGAGGGGGCCGCAGCTCTGGCGAGGCTAGGTGAGAGGATGACGTTGCTTGTGGCACGTCAAAGTAAGCTGATTCATTGTTTCTTTATTTTTCCTGGTCCACGCTTGTGTGTAACAAAATAAAGGTTCAAGTACAATGTGATTTTAAGTGTCAGTATAAAGTAGATACTCATTAACGTAATAAATAAAACATTTTNTAAAGGTTCAAGTACAATGTGATTTTAAGTGTCAGTATAAAGTAGATACTCATTAACGTAATAAATAAAACATTTTAATGTATGTTCTGAGTGAAGTGGCATTGTTTGTTATTGCTTTTTGCTGTATCTCCATGCAGTTTCTTGTCACAGAAATTTAATATAACATGCCGACCTGGAATGTTCTACTTCATGCAATCTAAGTCTATAAATTATGAACCTCGAATAAAGTTGGAAAAACTTCATAAGTGCATTTTGGTTTATTTGAGATCTGTGTTGCAATCCTGAAAGCTTAAATAAATGTGTGTGTTATTTACTATTTACACAATTCCCAGCTACGAGTTAATGTGACTCGTTTTAAACAATAAAACCATGAAAATGGTTTATACTGCATGTGAAACATTCCTAGTGTTTTAGGAATCCATTAAAACAGTGTTACGTCTGTGTGAACAGTTTAATTTTTATGATCAATGCATCAAACAGAAGTACCAACTTCCACAACTAACCTTCCACGAAAGTAATTTGAGGCAACAGGGTGTCCACTGAAATTCCATTTTGGAATTCCCTGACTTTTCCCTGTTTTCCAGGCAGAATTTTATAATTTTTCCCTGATCTATTATACAGAACAAAACCTTCCAAACAGGACCAACAGGACAAATATGCCATCAGTGTTGAAATAAATTACACTGCAACAGACCAAGCAAGCACATACAACATTTTATTCAGTCCATTGATATTTCTTGTGATACGTGCTGTTCACTTCACAAGAGTGCCCATTATAAACACACAAATATATTATTTTGTACGTATAGGCACTTGGCAAAGATGTATTATTGCCAGTTCACAAACTTAAAAATTGAATATTGAAATATTTAAACATATGCTCATAATTACATTATCCTGTGTTCACAATACTAACAATTTTTGCAGAGTGGCAAATTATTTACATTTTCCCTCACCCAGGTGAAAATTCTTTGACTTTTACCCATTTCACCTGTGGGGTGGACATCATTGGTAAAATTAAATTTTGCATTAAATAGGTGGATGCAATTTTATGAAATACACTTTCATCAGCTAGGTATTATGTTTTTCATACTCTGGTGAAGTTATGTTCATATCAGTGCCGGCATACAGATTTTATAAGCAAAAAGTGATTTTTTTCATAAGTAAATCTATAGACCTTAACAAATGTGAGAGATAGTGATAGTTGTGCTTTAAGAACTGCGTGGCTGGATGAATTTTCACGAAACTTGCACCGAATGACAAATTACTGTGGAAGTATGCTGTAAATATTTGGGTCAATTCTGTTCAGCTATTTATCTTCATGACATCATGACAATTGTTTTTGTAGCAACACCCGCAATTTGCTTGTGCATAGTTTTTATTAAAATTTAAGGTATTCATATATTGTCATTCTACTGGTAAATGTTGTTAAACATAATTCTTAGGCAATTTAACAACTGTTTATGGCATGCTGTCTTCTGTAAATACAGAATACACAAAATTAACTAAAAGCTTAACTTTTGTATGAGTATGACACATACCTATAACAGGTGAGCGTTTCAGCTTTCACACTTTATAGAGGTGAACATTTAAAACATTTCAGTGTTGTTTTCATGGCGGGAAAATTAATAATGTTCAACTCTTCTGCTATTCTATTGACAACTTAAACAAAACATATTTTCATATGACCTTGGAAGTGTCTACCATAATTAGAGGCACTAAATTCAATCTAAACGTGAAAAGAATAGCATATAAGTCAATATTCACAAACCAATATTATTTACTGAAATTAATGTGTAGATATTTATAATGCTGATTACAATATTTATTACTTTTCGTTATTTATTTAATGAGTATGCAGTGGATATAAGAGCCGGCTGATGTAAATGCCACCTGAAAGTCACATTGCAGTGTCTATTTGGATACGTAGAAAGATACACAACCAACAGGTTGAAAGTAGAAACATAACAGGGCTTTAAAAAGTGCTCACTTTACTGTGAACAGACTATATAATACGTATTTTTCAAGACATGATAATGAAAAAATATAGCCTGTAAAACTGCGCGTATGAAAAATAAATTTTTTTTTTGTTGTGAAATCACTGTAATTAAGAAATGAAAAATTATTTTCTACCCCAACACAGTCTACTACTTAAATCTCCACTATGCATTCCAATTTTAACATATTTCTTCTTTCAAGACTCATGAAAATAGGTTCATTAAATTATAAATTATTCACACTTAAGAAATACAAATGGAACATGAAGTGAACTACTTGTACAAACTGATCTGGCAAGCTTCACCAAAAGGATCAACGCTTCCAGAAATAGGTTCCTCAGACCAAAAAGTTAACATCGGAGCCCACACTGTTACTTCACCAATCAGGTGAGTTATTTCTTTTTCCTTACTTGTTAATTCTCACTGAAAAATCGAACAGCCACTCACATTCTCCAGCACACGCAGGCAGCGGTCGATCTTGCGCAGCTTGTCCAGAAGAGTTTCTGTCCATTCCACAACACAGTCACCGATCTGGTCGTAGCAGTCACAGATGGTACTGACAATATGCTCCAACCCACCCAAAGCCCGTAGTTCCTCCTTGAACCACTCTCCGGCCCGACGCGACGTCAGGCTCAGCAACGTTTCCATCGCCAGCTGCCCCACCTTCAACATTTTCATCATTGTCACCATTGCTCCCACACATTAACCAGTTAACTACACATACAGTGAAACTAACTTTATACTAAACACTACACACAAACAATTTTAATTCTGAGAAAACAGCAGAATAAAAGAATTTGGATAAGGAGGATATAAAGGATGGATGGGTTTCTTCTCTACTCCAGTCTACTAAGCATTGGTACCCTACACTATTTTGTTTCAAGCCTTTTCAGAATGGAAGAAATATTTTAATTAACAGCAATGTAATAGCTAATCTTTTATCTTCAATTTTCTGGAGTAGATTTCCTGCGAATATGTAGAGTCCCATAGAGAAAGAAGCTTAACAGCAGAACTTAGCTGACAAATCGTAGCGAGTTATCATTCTTTTAAACCCTCTTTCTTAAGTGAAAATACTGGTTGCAAAGATATTGGAACGAGAAAAACTGGCATGTGAAAGGACATGCAAAAAAGATGGTAGATGGTAAATAGTAGAACAGAAACAGATAATGTTTCAACAAACAGGTGTAATGTAATGTATCAAACAATGTGCAAAGAATTTTGTCTTTTACTGAAGATGACTGCAATTATGTAAGTCAAGTAATGCACACGACACCAAAATGCTTGAAACAGGGTGNTTGTCTTTTACTGAAGATGACTGCAATTATGTAAGTCAAGTAATGCACACGACACCAAAATGCTTGAAACAGGGTGTGGAGAAGGGAAGAACGAGGCTATGGATGCTAAAATGTGTTGGCTCAGCTCAGGGTAATTTGGAAAAGAGAGGAGGATAGGGTAACTAACAACGAGCACATGCAGAGGGTAGGTGGTACTGACAGTGATGTTGTCGAGGTTAAGATGCTTGGCCCGGCCTTGGCTTTGAATCTCGGCACACAGCTCACGCACGCGCTGTTTGTTTTTGTGCAGCTGAGCATCACTCATGCCACAGTCATCAAGGGCGTTGCGGTGACTGGCATCCGACTCTAGCAGGTTGAGCATCAGCTCAAGACTGTGCCTGTCCAAGTCCATGTTCAGCTGGTCCTGACTCAGCACGAACATCACAGTCGCAGTGCACAGGCTCAGGCTCTGCAACCACAAACCACACCTTAGTAATACTACACAATAAAAAATAATACATTAATAGTGCTGGGTAAAATTCTATTTACAGCAAATTAATAGGGTTGTGCAAATATTATGTATGCCCAACTGATAACGAAAAATCAGAACTACCATTTTTGTGAGGTAAGAAAACCTGTTGCAGAAGTCTTAAAATGAACAATTTAAAGTACAACAAATATTTAAGTGCTTATAAAATGTTTGCTTTGTTGACTAACAAGGAGAAATTTTTGTTTGAGCATCCACTTGTTAGTTTACTTATTATATTATTTCTCAAATAACCACATAATGCTAAACATGAAGTGTTCCCAAAACTTTTGGGTTATTTTTTTATTTAATGTTCTTCACAGATTTTGTAATAGAATTTATTCCTTCATTATGCAGTCCACTCATCTAATTATTTTTCAAATGTTCATAACAGTAGTATTTTTGAGGTGTTGTTACACNCCTTCATTATGCAGTCCACTCATCTAATTATTTTTCAAATGTGCATAACAGTAGTATTTTTGAGGTGTTGTTACACTGCTACAGCTCTTCTTCCGGGATATTCCTCCGCCTCACGGAAAAAAAGTTAAACTAAGTATAAAAAATTACACCATAGGGACAACGCACTGGATTGGTGCACACTTAGTGTAATATTATTTTGCATATAACTATTTCTGACTAGGCATTACCAAAATCCGTATTTTTCTGCCTGCTTTTATACATTCAAACACATATTATAAATGCGAAAGTGTGTGTGTTTGTTTGTCCTTTCACGTTGCAATGGAGCAACGGATCGACGTGATTTTTTGTACAGAGATAGTTGGAGGGCCAGGAAGTGACATAGGCTACTTTTTATCCCAAAAAAAAATCTCATTCCTCGAGGTTATTTTTTATAGTAAAAATACCGAACTGGTTTCCATCTTATTTAATTTCACGTAATTAACTTTACAATTGATTATTAAAATGTTCAGATTTTGACAAATTTTCATTTACACAGAAAAAGAAATACATAATGCAATCATTAAATGTTGCCACGTCGTACCCATAAATAAACGTCAACACTCACAAGTAAGTCGCCGAAGCAACCGGTCGCCATGGCAAGATCACGTGCAATTAACTGGCACGACTGCGAGAACTAGAGCCTGAGCGAAAATGAGCCAGAGACTAAAAGTGAGCACGTGCTACAAACTTAAATACTCACACGTTTGTACAAACAAGCATCTTTTTGGCATTATTCCGTGGTTACACAAAAATGTGCAACAACGGAATAGAAAACTCTACATCTTTCACATCCCATGTGGTAGATACACATCCGGTGGCAGCACGGCCCAAACACCCTCTTGACCGCACCCCTACTCTCCCCTCCTACAGTTACCACAACCGCCACCAGTTCTCGTAGCTTCAGCAAGCCCGCCCTGCCTCAATTCCCGCTATAGTAGACCGCCAAGAACTCTCTGCAGTTGAACAAGCAAAACATTCTAGAAGTGGAGATTGTGCCATGATTTTGTAACGAACTTGCACAGCACTACAAAGTATTTGCTGCAATACACGTTACTGTCCTACATNCCTTCATTATGCAGTCCACTCATCTAATTATTTTTCAAATGTTCATAACAGTAGTATTTTTGAGGTGTTGTTACACAATGAATTATTGTTATAGCCTTTTCAAGGTTACTTCCAACTGTTCTGAAGATCTGCTAAAGCTCTTCTTCCGGGATATTCCTCCGCCTCATGGAAAAAAAGTTAAACTAAGTATAAAAAATTACACCATAGGGACAATGCACTGGATTAGTGCACACTTAGTGTAATATTATTTTGCATATAACTATTTCTTACTAGGCATTACCAAAATCTGTATTTTTCTGCCTGCTTTTATTCATCAAAACACATATTATAAATGCGAAAGTGTGTGTGTTTGTTTGTCCTTTCATGTTGCAATGGAGCAACGGATCAACGTGATTTTTTGTACAGAGATAGTTGGAGGGCCGGGAAGTGACATAGGCTACTTTTTATCCCAAAAAAAATATCATTCCCTCAAGGTTTTTTTTATAGTAAAAATAGCGAACTGGTTTCCATCTTATTTAATTTCACGTAATTAACTTTACATTTACAATTGATTATTAAAATGTTCTTATTTTGAAAAATTTTCATTTACACAGAAAAAGAAATACATAATGCAATCATTAAATGTTGACACGTCGTACCCATAAATAAACGTCAACACTCACAAGTGAGTCGCCGAAGCAACCGGTCGCCATGGCAAGATCACGTGCAATTAACTGGCACGACTGCGAGAACTAGAGCCTGAGCGAAAATGAGCCAGAGACTAAAAGTGAGCACGTGCTACAAACTTAAATACTCACACGTTTGTACAAACAAGCATCTTTTTGGCATTATTCCGTGGTTACACAAAAATGTGCAACAACGGAATAGAAAACTCTACATCTTTCACATCCCATGTGGTCGATACACACCCGGTGGCAGCACGGCCCAAACACCCTCTTGACCGCACCCCTACTCTCCGCTCCTACAGTTACCACACCCGCCACCAGTTCTCGTAGCTTCAGCAAGCCCGCCCTGCCCCAATTCTCGCTATAGTAGACCGCCAAGAACTCTCTGCAGTTGAACAAGCAAAACATTCTAGAAGTGGAAATTGTGCCATGATTTTGTAACGAACTTGCACAGCACTACAAAGTATTTGCTGCAATACACGTTACTGTCCTACATAACACAGAACTAAGACAGATCTAGAAATACAAGTTACAAGTCAATACACAAAAAAACTTTAAGAACTTCAATAAATAAATTGAGACCGTGAAAAAAAAAAAAAAAAAAAAAATTAGACTAAATTTACAACGCGAGAATATATATTCTTGGAAGATTCAAGAATGGTGTTTTCAAAACTTCTCTTATGAATGTTAAAGCAACTAAAATTATGGTGCACCTCTTTGCAACTACCTGAAACATGAGATCCAGATAATGGTTAGAGCAGTATACAAATAAAGACTTAGTTTGCTCATTCAAGATGAGACACTGCATACCACCTAAATGGCCAGACATTACAAAACCCCATTGAAAGATTTTTCTCTTCCAAACTCTAGATTTTTCTCTTCCAAACTCTTTGCATACGTTAAGACGAATCATAACGCCTGTTAGAATTTTGTGGAAAATTTCTGCCATCTCGTCTAATATATTACACAATCCCATGAATAGTTCTTGTATTTGAAGTGTCTCCTTGTTCACAATCTAAAAGTAAATCAAGATTCACTCATCACCCACAATAGTGAAATACGTACAACTCTGCATGTCTCATACAAAGTTATGATGTACTTCGTGGGCAATAATAATTGTTATCTTGTTGTGGATATTGCCACTGACCCAGTTCTCTCTTCCTTCTTCCAAAAGTTGCATGATATTACCATTATCAATTTCCGAGCTACAAAATTAAGTTCGAGCAAGAACTTAATAATTTTCTGAAAAACAGGTAGTGCAGATTTCTGCTCATTCCTTAGTCCAGGAGTGTTAATACAGACAGTCATTTTGTAACCTGGCAAACATATTCTACAAATTCGTGATGATAATGGCTACTCCCATGTGTAACCAACTTCTCAACTACCTTTTTCCAAGTGAGAAATACAAATTCAAATACACTAACTACCTTGGTTCATTTCTGCTTTCCCCAGGCGTCATATTTGCAGACAACCTGCATTGTCGTCATAGTTGAATCAACTATCACTAAATCTTCTGTACTTTGNATCAAGATTCACTCATCACCCACAATAGTGAAATACGTACAACTCTGCATGTCTCATACAAAGTTATGATGTACTTTGTGGGCAATAATAATTGTTATCTTGTTTTGGATATTGCCACTGACCCAGTTCTCTCTTCCTTCTTCCAAAAGTTGCATGATATTACCATTATCAATTTCCGAGCTACAAAATTAAGTTCGAGCAAGAACTTAATAATTTCCTGAAAAACAGTTAGTGCAGATTTCTGCTCATTCCTTAGTCCAGGAGTGTTAATACAGACAGTCATTTTGTAACCTGGCAAACATATTCTACAAATTCGTGATGATAATGGCTACTCCCATGTGTAACCAACTTCTCAACTACCTTTTTCCAAGTGAGAAATACAAATTCAAATACACTAACTACCTTGGTTCATTTCTGCTTTCCCCAGGCGTCATATTTGCAGACAACCTGCATTGTCGTCATAGTTGAATCAACTATCACTAAATCTTCTGTACTTTGGTACAGTTACAATACAGTATACAACAGAGCATGTTAGGCCAACACATAAATGTAAGTATTATTAGAGAAACATTAGTAGAGATCTGCAAAATTCACTTTATTATTTGGCAACAGGTTAGCGTGCACTAAACAATGTTCATGATTTTAATGTACGAGAAAAAAAGTGCCAACGATAGCAAATTTATTACCATAGGAAGAAAATTATTCAACAAATTATTAAGAAGTATGGGTTTCAAGCAGAGAAAGTGTCAATGTAGGTGTAAAATACTAAGAGAGAGAGAAAGAGAGAAAGAGAAAGAGAGAAAGAGAGAGAGAGAGAAAGAGGGAGAGAGAGAGAAAGAGAGAAAGAGAGAGAGAAAGAAAGAAAGAGAGAGAAAGAAAGAGAGAGAAAGAAAGAGAGAAAGAGAAAGAGAAAAAGGGAAAGAGAGAGAGAGAGAAAGAGAGAAAGAGAGAAAGAGAGAGAAAGAAAGAGAGAGAAAGAAAGAGAGAGAGAAAGAAAAAGAGAGAGAGAGAGAGAGAGAGAAAGAAAAAGAAAAAGAGAGAGAGAAAGAAAAAAGAGAGAAAGAAAAAGAGAGAGAGAGAGAGAAAGAAAGAAACAAAAAGAGAGAGAGAAAGAAAAAGAGAGAGAGAAAGAAAAAGAGAGAGAGAGAAAGAAAGAGAGAGAGAGAAAGAAAGAGAGAGAGAGAAAGAAAGAGAGAGAGAGAAAGAAAGAGAGAGAGAGAAAGAAAGAGAGAGAGAGAAAGAAAGAGAGAGAGAGAAAGAAAGAGAGAGAGAGAAAGAAAGAGAGAGAGAGAAAGAAAGAGAGAGAGAGAAAGAAAGAGAGAGAGAGAAAGAAAGAGAGAGAGAGAAAGAAAGAGAGAGAGAGAAAGAAAGAGAGAGAGAGAAAGAAAGAGAGAGAGAGAAAGAAAGAGAGAGAGAGAAAGAAAGAGAGAGAGAGAAAGAAAGAGAGAGAGAGAGAAAGAAAGAGAGAGAAAGAGAGAGAAAGAGAGAGAAAGAGAGAGAAAGAGAGAGAAAGAGAGAGAGAGAGAGAGAGAGAGAAAGAGAGAGAAAGAGAGAGAGAGAGAAAGAGAGAGAGAGAGAGAGAGAAAGAGAGCAGTTATGGTGAGATGACTATTTTGTTAAAATAAGACACTTGCATGAAACTGGGCGACCAATAGTTTTCTTTGACAAAATCTCAGTTGATAGCAACTTAACTTTTTCGAAGTGTTGGCAACATAACAAAGACTTTGGGGTACCTGCAAATAGTGGTGTGGGTACAATACCCGTAGTTCATTCAGGGAGCAGGAATGTGCATGTTCTGAATGTGCAACTCGTGTACACTGCTGGATCTGCAGTGGCTATCAGAGTCACATGAACCATGTTGATTTTGAAAAGTAGGTGGTTCAAAAACTGCTTCCAAATATGCCAGAAAAATTTGTTTTAGTACTTGATAATGCACTGTACCACACCATGCAAGTATATAAACCACCAACAAAATATTCTTTGAATTGCGATATGATATAATGGTTACAGAAGAGAGGTGTACCTTGTAATCTTTTTAAGCACAAAGTTGACTTTATAAACTTGTTGAGATGAAAATATTATGACAGAAATTTTTTAACGTAGATGCAGAATTAGCAGCCCACTGTCACATGGTTCTCAGAATACTGCCATATGTGTGCGATTTGAATGTGATTGGTTAGCATGGGTGAAAATAATATTAGATAGAGAAAGAAACGTGACAGATTTACAGAACTTAACAGAATGAGCTATTTAATCAGTCAAGAAAGACTGTTATGGGTATTGAAAATGTGTAGAAAAAATAAAATAACAGTATTGGCTAACAGACTGCGTTCTTTCGGACATAGTGGAAGATTTAATTATTAGTGTAGTAGCCAATAGCAATTACACTGACAGTGATAACAAAAGCTCAGAAGTTGACAGCACAGCTTCTGCATGCGAAGAGTCTGGGTCAGAGGAATACTTGACGGTCACTTTAAAATTACAAGTAAATGTTTTTGCTTTGGAAAGTAGTCTGTTAAAACGACGTAACGTCTCTCTGTTACCCCCTGCTGCATTTGAAAGGGGGGCGCACACAGGGCGACACTTGCCACCCTCTTCTGCATTCCTTCAGGGTTGGAGAGCTGAGTCCCTCACAATACTCTTGGTTATCTTAGTAATTCTCAGGGACCATTCCCTCTAAAATTCTTAATATTTCAAGTATACTGTATTCTGTATCTGTTAGTAGGTATGTTAATGTGTCTGAAATTTTACTTAAGAGAAAAATTGCATTTGAGATGCTGCAAGGAATTGAACAAATACTGATGTTATAAGCAGGAAATGCAAAATATGAACAGTGTTATATGCAGGAAATAAAACCATTAAGCATATTGGAGAAATGGTGGGACCATGAAATAATGGTGTTAATGTGTAGGAAAATGTTCTATGCGAGAATGTTATAACATGTTTTTTCTGTACATTAAAAAAAAACCAGAAAGGCAAATAAATCACTTCAGTATTCACAAATGTTTACCTAACTCTAGTAATTCGACATTAAGACATGGAACTACTCCCCATCCGTCATTACAAATTTACTGAGATCATGCCACTCAATGTGTTCATTAAAATATATGCAGTTAGGGGCAGGAACAATTTTCAAAGGCTGATTTCAAAAGTGCACAATTAACAGTGACCAGCCTATATCTGGTTTACCCGACATCTTTTACTATAATACCATCTCAAATATTTAGATTTATTGGGTCTATGAATTCAAGAGATACCGAAAATCTTGGATTTAATTNAAATTGTGGGACCATGAAATAATGGTGTTAATGTGTAGGAAAATGTTCTATGCGAGAATGTTATAACATGTTTTTTTTGTACATTAAAAAAAAACCAGAAAGGCAAATAAATCACTTCAGTATTCACAAATGTTTACCTAACTCTAGTAATTCGACATTAAGACATGGAACTACTCCCCATCCGTCGTTACAAATTTACTGGGATCATGCCACTCAATGTGTTCATTAAAATATATGCAGTTAGGGGCAGGAACAATTTTCAAAGGCTGATTTCAAAAGTGCACAATTAACAGTGACCAGCCTATATCTGGTTTACCCGACATCTTTTTCTATAATACCATCTCAAATATTTAGATTTATTGGGTCTATGAATTCAAGAGATACCGAAAATCTTGGATTTAATTATTATATTCCTAAAATTAATTCTAAGTAGGGATGTCAAATTTGATTCTTCAATTCCTCAATACCATCAATTTTTTTGCATCATGATAAACTTCAGAATCAAGTGTCTGATTAGCTCAATTCTTCAACACTCATTACCAAATGCAAATAGCTTTAACCATAGCTAGGGACACCAGTTTTTGCAAGGTGTGAAATTGCAAAATTTGCTTTAGTCATTTGAAATTGTGAAATAATCCAACTCTTAATGAAAAAACTTAGTAATTGTGTAAGATTGATATTGAAGCAAAAAGTGTAGTTAGTTTGAGTGATCAATTGTGTTAGCATAATCAATCACTAGTATAAACAACTTTCAATATTATCGAAGGAGACATTAAAACAGCCTGAAACAACATTTGTTTAGGTTATCGGAAAAATTTGATTTATGGAACTGAANTCCAATACTATCGAAGGAGACATTAAAACAGCCTGAAACAACATTTGTTTAGGTTATCGGAAAAATTTGATTTATGGAACTGAATGTTAATGTTTTTTATAGTGCGGTGTAGGGCTGGTATTCAAAGTCACTTTTGCGATGGAGATGCACACCACGCTCAGTACGCATCTTGTTTTGGCAGTAAAGAGACTTAAGCAAGTTGTTTGCATGCGGGTTATAGTTGTGAGCACTCTCAAAGTTACGACAGACCTTGACATATCCTAAAAGACTCGCATCTCATTAACCTCTCCTTATACTTGTAAAAATGGTGAACACCTTACATAGTTTTGATAATTGAGAACAATGAAGAGGCAGATACAATTATTTTAAAGAGGTGTCATACTGCTCTTGACACACACAAATGGAAGAGTGGAAAATACAGAAAATTAAAAAAACTTACCTCAAAAACAGATGGATTATGTATAACTACATTTATCTGTTACTTGCTCATCCAATCGTTTGATGCAGCATAAGCATTATTTTTAATTTTTAATGACTACCAAGTAAATATGTTTAAAAATCTCTGTAAATTTAGGAATATAACTATTATCATACATATTTCTATGTTTACGAGTATGTTTTTTTCCTACGATAGGAACTTTCCACGAATTCCATGGAACTATCTGTAAAATCTCTAATTGGTTTTCGTTGTTTGTGCTGCTAATTAAGTGTTTTGAAGGAAAATAATATAAGTTCTGTAGTGAGAGTTGCAAGGAGTATAATGTTAAAAATTTAAAAAAGAATTTTCTGGATTGGGAATTGAACTTACATTACAATATCAGAAGCTTGTTAGCATAACCTTGTTATCATAACCACAAGACTACCAAGCACATCTTGCTAATACAGCAAAATTTTAACTACATTATTTTTTCCATGTTTTCTATTACTACATATTCACATTTATAATTATTGCAGTTTGTTGTAGGTTTTCGTATTCATTTTTCAAATTTTATAGGATCAGTTTTATAATCTCTTGTCACAGTAGAGAAAATAATGCCTCAGTAGAATATATAGAACAAATGGTGAAATATTTCAAATTTACAAGTATATTGATGTTTAATTGTCCGTTAGTACTGACTTTATTACCATACATATTAATTTACAAATATTTTTAACTACGCATGTGCTCTTCGGCAAATCCAGTTCAGTTAAAACGTTGTTGCTAACTGCCGAAATCTGGAAATGTGCTTTGCATTTTTAGCCTTGCACATAGGGCTCAGAAAATCACCGGACTCTCAAACTTTATTCATGAATTCAAACTTGGTTTACACGAGGAGTTTGCGGGACCACAAGCAAAATGTTTAAGATTGCCACCTTTGTTACAAAGGGAGATTTTAACGTGTTCCATAATATTAACGTTGCAGTGTGCAAGTATTACAATAAAATGTAAAGAGAATATGTGTACTTAAAAAATACAAATGGCAACAGCACGTAAACATAAACCATATTGATTGGTCTGGTTCAAACTTAACATTTCGCTAAACCCAACAGCATTGATGGAGAAAACTAAAATTTATAAGAACGAGTTCGTTATTTTAACCAAACTGGTTTTTATAGTAGGAAACGCAATATTTAGTGGAATCTTTTCTTAGGTTCATATAACCTAAACATTAGGTGCAAGTTGTAGCAGTCTTGTTTGAAGCAATTTTTTTTTTTCGCGTATACCATTATAACATATTTTAGAACCATAATTTATGGTATCGGTATTGAGGTGGAATTGAGTAAAAGGTTTTGGAATTGCAATCAAGAATCGGAATTGAGAAAAATTTTTATTTTGACATCCTTGGTTCCTAGCAGATACAATTTCAGTAAAACATTTATTATGCAACAAATAAATGCTAACGTGCCACAACTGCATTTACCCATGTTCTACCCTGCACATTTTTTCATCATAAACAAATTTTAAAAGAAGGGGTGTGGGTCTTACATGGAAATTAAGGTTTTGGAGAAAAATATAGAACTGAATTGCCTATCTTTTATAAGATGTGCCTGATAATGTGATCAGCTGGAATGATACGGATGTTATTACTTGTCTTGCACAGGTGGATAGGCCGTGCAGGATCAATCACCTAACCTGCATGCTCCCCAGATCTCAATCCACTGGACTACAGTATTACCTGTGGGAGTATCTCAAGACCATTGTTTATATAACTCTAGTTCCGGACATAGCAGTGCTTCAATAGCAAGTAAAACAGGATTGCCAGCAGATGCGTGCAATTCCTGGAGTATCTGAACTTCAGATACTCCAGGAACATAATGCTGCATGTTCAGGTGTGCATTCAGGCACAAGGTGGACATTTTGAGCACTTCTTGTAGAGTGACATATCACTGCTGGTACACGAACATGGCTACAACTACTTCTGGAATTTGTAGTCAGGAAGACTATTATAAATACGTTCAGTAAAATGTTGGAAGTTATGTAACTCAAATAATCAATTTAGAACATATGTTCATAGCGACATTTTGTGATGTTTTGGAGTGTACTATCCACTCCCCAATTACTTCCCNATCAATTTAGAACATATGTTCATAGCGACATTTTGTGATGTTTTGGAGTGTACTATCCACTCCCCAATTACTTCCCACATATTTGGGAACATCCTATATATTAAAATATTTTGAATGCTTTGAAGCACCACATACATATTTTGAATGGTTTGAAGCACAACAAACATATTTTGAATGCTCTGAAGCACCACATTCATTAAGAATAACTTGGTGAACACCCACCTGATCTTTTGTGGCATCATGTAAGGCACGGAAAAATTTGGTGACTGTCCCATGAGCTCGGACATGCATGCGGAAAGCAGGTGCCATGCACTTTGATGCTAATGTGATGGCTGACAAACACCTGAAAAATAAATCAGACTATGGGTAATACAACTTATATTTTACAAGAATTTAACAGATATACAGCTAATGCATGTAAAAANAAATAAATCAGACTATGGGTAATACAACTTATATTTTACAAGAATTTAACAGATATACAGCTAATGCATGTAAAAAATGTTTCTGAAAAAAATTGCAAATTTATTATTTAGTTATTTTTAGCACTGCCAGACTACCTAATACTGGTGTAAGTTATTATTCTAAAAGTTTAAATCATATATTTTTGTTGAAACATTAACCAATTTACAAGCATTGTGTAAAATATCAGCTATGAAAATGTTGATGAAACAAAAACAAAAGGGGATTACTGAGTTCAGATAAGCATGAGAAAGGTTTTGAACATTTAAATGCAGAAACTACTGTCATGAAAATGCAAGCTAAAGGGAATCCAGCAGAAGAATTTGACAAAATTTCTAACACACATCCCGTCAGCAGAACACGTGGAGAAACTTTTGGAATATTCCAGTCTATAAGGTTTGGATTATGTTGACATTCTTGCATTATGAAAAATTAGTTACAAACAAAAACAATATTGATTTCAGTGCCAAGCAAAGAAAAAAAAAAAGAGAGAGAGACATTTTCCATGAAAGGTGCTATGTAAAGTTTTATTACTTTAAACTATGTACATTTCTACAAAGAACCATTTCAGATTTTTTCCAAAGCTCATCATCTAGTTAGAAACTGTGATTGATGGTAACAAAGTGGGCTGATGGACATGAAGTACTCCTTTTGTCTACTTTACATCTTGATAATCTCGTTTCATGTGTGAAAATAAACGTAAAACCAGATGCTGAGTTAAAAAAAGTCTCTGTGTGAAAGAGACTGCTGCTCACAATTGGCTCTAGTGAAGCAGTACGTATGTTGTTAATCCAGTGAAGTGACTCAGAAAAAAATGAAATTGCACAGAAGAAGGATTTTTTCAACAGCTGAACTTGGCAGTTAACACTCGTGTAATGAACAAAATAAGCACGGGGGAAAATATTATTTTTATTGTAGAATTATAATGTCAACACAATACACAATAGCAAAATATGGCCTAGTATGTGGTACACTGGTAGGAAGCAATTCATATTTTGGAGATCTACCAGCATGAATGAAAGCAAGAAGATCTATGAGTACGCCATGCTTGCAAACACACTTGCATAGGTTCAGAGAAAAGGGCACTCGGCTATGATTGAAGGAGCAGTCTGGATAATAAACTGGGCAATCCTCAAAATCACTATCGAACACCACATAATTCTGAAACACAAGGTGATGGAGGTTTGTCACCAGCTGAAGCAGAAGGCTCACAAAGCAAGGGAGTAATACAAGTGACACTAACACGCACGCTTAGCGCCTCATTGCTCCTACGCGCAAGGCGTGAAGTGTTTCTGTCGTAGTCCTGTACTGTGCAAATTAGATCTGTAACAGCGGGACTTTATTGCACGCGATGAAAGCCCAAAGATTAAACTATGAAGGTGTGTTTGTACTTTTCTCTTGCCGCTTAGGAAACTGCATAGACATGCTTTAAAAATGTGATATTTGACCACTTTCACAATTTTTTTTTCTCCATGAATATACTTAATATGATAAAAGTAAAAACACAAGAGGCATTGATTATTATTTTTTTTATCTTTCCTGGCAAAAAGTTGTATTCACAGAACATTTATTTATCAAGATACACGAATACGTGCAAACGATTTCACAGAAAATGCGTCGCCATGGACTCCTCCTCTTAACCCTGATGGGGCCAGGACAAGCAAAAACATCTACAGCTAACCCTTAAAACATTTCACACACTGAATGAGACAGGCTGTTTGAAGCAATGGAAACATGTACTACTTCAGGTTCATCGTATCTTTCAGCCTTTATAACGGATCTTCTTTCGCACTCCCAACAAGGGTGAGTAGTTTCAATTACTGTTACTCTAACGAGTCTTTATTTTATGAGAGTTAATTGGAAATTGACCAAAATGGTGTCTTCCAACTAGTGATAACTCAAAGTCCACTATTAACTGGCATACTCATTCACAAAGGTGTTTTATGAAGCTATCGCAATGGTATTCATGGCGATACCCTTCAAATATGATTATGTACATAATAAAAGAACTCATCTATGTCCTGAAATACTTAAGTGTGTGTGTTGGGGAAAAAATATTANATCTCATTAACCTCTCCTTATACTTGTAAAAATGGTGAACACCTTACATAGTTTTGATAATTGAGAACAATGAAGATGCAGATACAATTATTTTAAAGAGGTGTCATACTGCTCTTGACACACACAAATGGAAGAGTGGAAAATACAGAAAATTAAAAAAACTCACCTCAAAAACAGATGGATTATGTATAACTACATTTATCTGTTACTTGCTCATCCAATCGTTTGATGCAGCATAAGCATTATTTTTAATTTTTAATGACTACCAAGTAAATATGTTTAAAAGTCTCTGTAAATTTAGGAATATAACTATTATCATACATATTTCTATGTTTACGAGTATGTTTTTTTCCTACGATAGGAACTTTCCACGAATTCCATGGAACTATCTGTAAAATCTCTGATTGGTTTTCGTTGTTTGTGCTGCTAATTAAGTGTTTTGAAGGAAAATAATATAAGTTCTGTAGTGAGAGTTGCAAGGAGTATAATGTTAAAAATTTAAAAAAGAATTTTCTGGATTGGGAATTGAACTTACATTACAATATCAGAAGCTTGTTACCATAACCTTGTTATCATAACCACAAGACTACCAAGCACATCTTGCTAATACAGCAAAATCTTAACTACATTATTTTTTCCATGTTTTCTATTACTACATATTTATAATTATTGCAGTTTGTTGTAGGTTTTCGTATTCATTTTTCAAATTTTATAGGATCAGTTTTATAATCTCTTGTCACAGTAGAGAAAATAATGCCTCAGTAGAATATATAGAACAAATTGTGAAATATTTCAAATTTACAAGTATATTGATGTTTAATTATCCGTTAGTACTGACTTTATTACCATACATATTAATTTACAAATATTTTTAACTACGCATGTGCTCTTCGGCAAATCCAGTTCAGTTAAAACGTTGTTGCTAACTGCCGATATCTGGAAATGTGCTTTGCATTTTTAGCCTTGCACATAGGGCTCAGAAAATCACAGGACTCTCAAACTCCATACATGAATTCAAGCTTGGTTTACACGAGGAGTTTGCGGGACCACAAGCAAAATGTTTAAGATTGGCACCTTTGTTACAAAGGGAGATTTTAACGTGTTCCATAATATTAACGTTGCAGTGTGCAAGTATTACGATAAAATGTAAAGAGAATATGTGTACTTAAAAAATACAAATGGCAACAGCACGTAAACATAAACCATATTGATTGGTCTGGTTCAAACTTAACGTTTCGCTAAACCCAACAGCATTGATGGAGAAAACTAAAATTTATAAGAACGAGTTCGTTATTTTAACCAAACTGGTTTTTATAGTAGGAAACGCAATATTTAGTGGAATCTTTTCTTAGGTTCATATAACCTAAACATTAGGTGCAAGTTGTAGCAGTCTTGTTTGAAGCAATATTTTTTTTTCGCGTATACCATTATAACATATTTTAGAACCGTAATTTATGGTATCGGTATTGTGGTGGAATTGAGTAAAAGGTTTTGGAATTGCAATCAAGAATCGGAATTGAGAAAAATTTTTATTTTGACATCCTTGGTTCCTAGCAGATACAATTTCAGTAAAACATTTATTATGCAACAAATAAATGCTAACGTGCCACAACTGCATTTACCCATGTTCTACCCTGCACATTTTTTCATCATAAACAAATTTTAAAAGAAGGGGTGTGGGTCTTACATGGAAATTAAGGTTTTGGAGAAAAATATAGAACTGAATTGCCTATCTTTTATAAGATGTGCCTGATAATGTGATCAGCTGGAATGATACGGATGTTATTACTTGTCTTGCACAGGTGGATAGGCCGTGCAGGATCAATCACCTAACCTGCATGCTCCCCAGATCTCAATCCACTGGACTACAGTATTACCTGTGGGAGTATCTCAAGACCATTGTTTATATAACTCTAGTTCCGGACATAGCAGTGCTTCAATAGCAAGTAAAACAGGATTGCCAGCAGATGCGTGCAATTCCTGGAGTATCTGAACTTCAGATACTCCAGGAACATAACGCTGCATGTTCAGGTGTGCATTTTGAGCACTTCTTGTAGAGTGACATTTCACTGCTGGTACACGAACATGGCTACAACTACTTCTGGAATTTGTAGTCAGGAAGACTATTATAAATACGTTCAGTAAAATGTTGGAAGGCAAGTAACTCAAATGATCAATTTAGAACATATGTTCATAGCGACATTTTGCGATGTTTTGGAGTGTACTATCCACTCCCCAATTACTTCCCACATATTTGGGAACATCCTATATATTAAAATATTTTGAATGCTTTGAAGCACCACATACATATTTTGAATGGTTTGAAGCACAACAAACATATTTTGAATGCTCTGAAGCACCACATTCATTAAGAATAACTTGGTGAACACCCACCTGATCTTTTGTGGCATCATGTAAGGCACGGAAAAATTTGGTGACTGTCCCATGAGCTCGGACATGCATGCGGAAAGCAGGTGCCATGCACTTTGATGCTAATGTGATGGCTGACAAACACCTGAAAAATAAATCAGACTATGGGTAATACAACTTATATTTTACAAGAATTTAACAGATATACAGCTAATGCATGTAAAAATGTTTCTGAAAAAAATTGCAAATTTTTTATTTAGTTAATTTTAGCACTGCCAGACTACCTAATACTGGTGTAAGTTATTATTCTAAAAGTTTAAATCGTATATTTTTGTTGAAACATTAACCAATTTACAAGCATTGTGTAAAATATCAGCTTTGAAAATGTTGATGAAACAAAAAAAAAAAAGGGGGATTACTGAGTTCAGATAAGCATGAGAAAGGTTTTGAACATTTAAACATTAACATTAACTGGCATACTCATTCACAAAGGTGTTTTATGAAGCTATCGCAATGATTATGTACATAATAAAAGAACTCATCTATGTCCTGAAATACTTAAGTGTGTGTGTTGGGGAAAAAATATTANAATGATTATGTACATAATAAAAGAACTCATCTATGTCCTGAAATACTTAAGTGTGTGTGTTGGGGAAAAAATATTAAGTACCACATTGAATCATACATATGTAATGCAGTTTGTCTTATACATGACACATGTATATTTGTGAAACTTTTAAAATATATATATTTACATTTAGGTTACTACATTTTTTAATTAAAAAAATACTGTCTCAACACATAAAAATACTATGAATGTTTAAAAAAAATTTACATGAAGTTACTTCTACCAATTAAGGAAATCATTTCCTTTTCTATTTATCTAACCAATTTTACAGTTTTTTTTTACGTTTCTGCCCTCCATCCCTTTTTCCACGATCCATCAACCTGGATGCACTTGAGATTACATAGACTTGGCAGAAATTTCCTCAATATGCAAACATACTCTAGTCATATTTAAAAAAAACCTCTGTAGCCAACATTGATCAAAGTACAGTCTTCACATACACAAAATAAGTTCAACAGTAACATTTCATGAATTTTATATTTAGTCTTGATTAGTTAAATACTTTTGTTCACCATACCAATAAAATGTATGCTTATTAACAGCCATATAAGGTAAGCTAGTAGCGCACTTGAAAAATATGCAAGTATAAAAAATTGGCCCCTAAAAAAGTTATTCTGACACTATGCTCCTCAATTCAATACTTCTTATTTTTTCACAAGTACACAATATCATNGCCCCTAAAAAAGTTATTCTGACACTATGCTCCTCAATTCAATACTTCTTATTTTTTCACAAGTACACAATATCATGAAATCCGTCCAGTATGTTTTATTGCATCCAGCCTGTGCTAATAAAGGTGTATAAATGGGAAACTAAAGACTGTATAAACAGACAGTATTGAAGAAAAACTTTAATTTTCTTCCACAAATTATATTCATAGGTATTACGGAACTTATGTTTTCATAGAATGTTCAAGCTTACAGTTAACCCAAAAATAATTATCTCCTCATTTTCAACAAACAAAGAACATGCTTCTGGTTNCTCATTTTCAACAAACAAAGAACATGCTTCTGGTTACATATGTGATCACTACTACATTTGGGAATTCAGTCTTTTAACATACATAAAATTCATTTTTTTGCAAAATTATTTCTTGCACCTAATCATATGTTTTCAAATATTGTCCCACCTTGTGCCAACAGGGTTATCATCTTGCAGGGCATCCAGGATGTACTCTACATCATCATTCAATTCCTGAAACTCTCCAGATTCCTGAATCTGGTGGGCTTTCTTCACATTGCGGACTACTGTATAGAACTACATAAACAAACAACAATTATTCAGTTTACAATAACTTAACCAGATAAAAATGGTTCTACTCAAAGAAATGGTAATTTCAAAAAATTTTATTTCATGGGAATAACATGACTTTGTATGAACCTATAAGAAACATTTATGTAATTGTTTGCAATACATAAANGCCCCTAAAAAAGTTATTCTGACACTATGCTCCTCAATTCAATACTTCTTATTTTTTCACAAGTACACAATATCATTAAATCCGTCCAGTATGTTTTATTGCATCCAGCCTGTGCTAATAAAGGTGTATAAATGGGAAACTAGAGACTGTATAAACAGACAGTATTGAAGAAAAACTTTAATTTTCTTCCACAAATTATATTCATAGGTATTACAGAACTTATGTTTTCATAGAATGTTCAAGCTTACAGTTAACAAAAAAATAATTATCTCCTCATTTTCAACAAACAAAGAACATGCTTCTGGTTACATATGTGATCACTACTACATTTGGGAATTCAGTCTTTTAACATACATAAAATTCATTTTTTTGCAAAATTATTTCTTGCACCTAATCATATGTTTTCAAATATTGTCCCACCTTGTGCCAACAGGGTTATCATCTTGCAGGGCATCCAGGATGTACTCTACATCATCATTCAATTCCTGAAACTCTCCAGATTCCTGAATCTGGTGGGCTTTCTTCACATTGCGGACTACTGTATAGAACTACACAAACAAACAACAATTATTCAGTTTACAATAACTTAACCAGATAAAAATGGTTCTACTCAAAGAAATGGTAACTTCAAAAATTTTTATTTCATGGGAATAACATGACTTTGTATGAACCTATAAGAAACATTTATGTAATTGTTTGCAATACATAAACTACTCGCATCACATCATGCAACATGCAAATGTGTCCTCTCGTCTGCCAAATTATCTCTTACTGTTAACTATTAGTAAAATTTAAATTTGAAGTCCAGCACAGCCAACTCAGTTAGTAATGACATTACAATTTATTTGTATTTATGTAGTATGTCAAAACATGTATTTTGGTTTGTTCACGCACATTGATACAGAAATTGATGGCAATTGTAAGGTGTTTCATTGGATAAAGATAATGTAGGGTGGAAGTAATTAATAAATAACAAAACAGCCATACCTGAGGTAAAAACACTCAATTGCATAGTTAATTTATTAATTTTTCATTAATTCCCACCCCTTTATTTTTTAAATTTTTTTAAACAGTATTTTGCTTGTTACAGCTGAGAATAGCAAAACANTCATTCTTTAAATTTTTTTAGACAGTATTTTGCTTGTTACAGCTGAGAATAGCAAAACAAATTCTCCTGCTGAAATATTACCACTAAAATTATAATGATAATGTAACAAAGTGCATCTTCCATTCCATTCAAATACAAATGAGATTATACGAAGGAAATAAGACTAACAATTTCAAACAATGCTGTTTACCCCAAGAATTAATAAATGTAAAAGTAAAATACATAACAGCAAACACAGAAAAAAAAATATATATATATATATATATGCATTGGCTGTGCCAAATTCAAAATTTTTTCTACAAACAAAGAATTGCATTATATTACATTAAGGATAAAATTACTAGTGGTGTGCAAATTTTGTTTACAATTAATGCATAAAGCATCTGGCAGATCGTCTGCACAGACGCACTTAGACGTAGTCTATTGGATCAATATTCTCATAATTTGAGTTGTGATGAATGGCTATTAAGATAGTCAAGGCTTGATTTTAAAAGGCAACTATCCCAAGTTGTTACAAGATGGGTCAAGTAACACTGCATTGTGTGTGCCTAGCAGCATCCCATGTTCCTGCCAGATGGACTGCATGGCACAGGCTGCCTCTGCAACACCTTGTAGCACAAGGGGTGGATGGAAGGTATGCAAACCAGAGACAGAGTATTGTCAAGTCTTGGAATGACTACGCACTTCAACCCCTCCAGGAAAACATCATTTTGGTGGTCTGTGCGAAACTGTGGTCAAATTCTTTAAAACGCAAGTTTTCACGAGTAATTGGGAAACAAGTCTTTCCATACAAGAAGTTGTACATCTTTTAGTGCAAGTAGAAGCTGTCCTGAACTGTCTGGCTATCTTTGGACCTCTGTCAACAAAAATTCAAATAATCAGGCTCTACAACCAGAACAATCTTTACCTACGAACTACAAGTTGTACTGCCAGAACCAAAAATGTAGCTCGTTCAGATTAACTGTCTTCAATGCAGGAAGTTAATTCAACGAATCCATCAATACTTACAGTACACCTGATACTGAGACTATCTGCACACCCTNTTCAATGCAGGAAGTTAATTCAACGAATCCATCAATACTTACAGTACACCTGATACTGAGACTATCTGCACACCCTACAGCAGCGTAACAAATAAGAGTGGAAAATGAATCCATTGCGTAATCATAACCAATTGGTCTTGAGCAAAGGTCTGCTTCAATCCTTGCAACGGGAGCCTGATTTTGAAACAGAATTACTCCCAGAACACAATGGCACATAAAGCTGGTGGCACTGTTCAACCATTCCAACCTGATGAAGCTGGTTTAGCAAGCGAAATGTCTCGATTGCGCAAACACGTGGAAAATGTGCCGTCTTTTGTGTGTGTGCCTGTCAACAAGTACTACTCTTCGAGTAGTNTTCAATGCAGGAAGTTAATTCAACGAATCCATCAATACTTACAGTACACCTGATACTGAGACTATCTGCACACCCTTCAGCAGCGTAACAAATAAGAGTGGAAAATGAATCCATCGCGTAATCATAATCAATTGGTCTTGAGCAAAGGTCTGCTTCAATCCTTGCAACGGGAGCCTGATTTTGAAACAGAATTACTCCCAGAACACAATGGCACATAAAGCTGGTGGCACTGTTCAACCATTCCAACCTGATGAAGCTGGCTTAGCAAGCGAAATGTCACGATTGCGCAAACACGTGGAAAATGTGCCGTCTTTTGTGTGTGTGCCTGTCAACAAGTACTACTCTTCGAGTAGTTTGAATTCCTGTCCTTTTATATATTTTTGGTAATATAGCAGCCTACTTGCAACCTTAACTAACATGTTTATGTTTGATCTCCCATCATCTTGTGTACATCCTTTGTGTAACTATCTAACTTTCCTGTGTATTTCACTCTTTCATTTCTTGTCTTCCTAACACATCCTACATTACCAGCACTACTTCACGTTTTTTCAAATTAATTTTCATGTATTTGCACCCTCCCACACATTTCTCACAAACTTTACAATGGTGTTTATTTAGGTTGTCGCTGGCAAACACAATTTTTAAACTTGATGTTAAGTTTTTGATAAGGCAGTATAAGTTACAAGAGGAGAATTTTACATTTTTTCATAACGTTAACATTGCAATGTGCAAGTATTACAATATAAAGAGAATATGTGTTCTTTAAACAAACAAACACCAACAGCATGGCACATAAACAGAAACAATTGGTCCAGCACAACTACATGTCTTGCTAATATTAGTAGAATCAGCATAGAAAACCTAAAATCTGAAAAAATAAATAAGTTATTTTAACAAAACTAGCTTTTGTTTGGAGAAAATCTGGATGAATACACTAACAAAGTTATTTAGTGGAATATTTCGTTATAACCAACAAATTACATAAAGTGATGAAAATTTTACCAGTTTTTGTAAGTTACATATTTGTTTTTTTCGCAGTCAAATTGTTGGGTTGACACAAAATGTGACATACTATCAAAATTTTTTACATCTATATTTTGCAGAATAGTTTTTTTTATGCTTGCAATTTTTTCCTGTAGTTTACTACTCTGCATGGGAATCATCATTACTTATACTTTATACATTTATATCAACTGCCTCTTTTATATGCACACATATGTACTGAATACATAGATTGATAAGTTTTTTTTTATCAAATTGGCAAATTTTAGCCATTAAAATACATATTTAAATAAAATAAAGAACTTCAATTTAATATTTTGCTGAAGGACAATAAAGTGTAAACATGATTTATATTTTGAAATACTGTATTACATTTTAAATACTATCAAAATTTTAGAAAAAGTAGCAATGAATATATTGAAATCACCTCATCAAAAATTACTAAATGATGAAAATATTTTCACTAAAAACAGGAGAGTCTAGTCATGTGTCAACTTATTATTATATATATACTTTTTTTTCTTTCAGTTTCAGAAATTAAGATAGTTTCAATGTTAACAGTTGTTTAAAAACATAAACCTTCTACACTTTCAGTAGTAAATGCAGACTTCACTATACGAAATGGAAATAAATTGAAGCACCAAAATTACATAAATGGCATTAGGTACACAAAAATGAAACTAATGCTTCGATTCAGTCACAGGATTAATTTATCTAAAATGTAAGAGAACAGCACGTCCAAACAAGTAACGGAACACTAGTACTCACCCCCTTAACCTTCCTTGGGCACTTTACACTTGTTATAGCCTCCTCCTCATCCTCCAAATCAAAGTCATTGCCTTGCCGTGATGTCACGCGTGTTAACTTCTCTGGTCCAAACTCTTCAAATTCACAGTAGGCATTGGAAGATGCTGGTGCCAACGAGCTACCATCTGTTGGCTGTGTTTCTGCCTCCTTGGCTCCACTTGCATCTTTGTCATCTGCCCACTTGTGTTTGTAGAGAGCTAATCGTTTCTTGTTGGCATTAGGCAAGAGAGACCTACTCTTGAAGATACTTCCTTTCTTATTCCTCCTTGTGCTTACAGTGGTTTCTGTTTGTTCCTGATCAAGCTCTTGAGACAAGCCATCCGACTTTGTAAAATCAGAGCTTTGGCTGTCAATCTTCAAGTCACCTTCTTCACTTTCACTTGGCTTGTAGAGGAGGTTTTCAGCTTCTAATTGCTCCCCTTGAGATGTTGCTATTGAATTAATTTGGTCCGATATACTATTACTGTCATCACTATCCGAGAACCAATTGTGGTCCAGAAATGGTTTGGACGATTCGTGCACAACTCGCGATACCGGCATCAACAGTTTTTCGGTGGCCGAACTGAAGTCTACATAGGTGTTGCACAACAGTTCTTCAGTTTTCAACAGCTTTTCCTGATCTTCCCTCTCCAAGGCAGGTTCTTTCTGAGACGGTTCCTGGGAAACCAAACGTTTCTGTGATAGGTCTTCACTTACAGCACCTAATGTCTCTTCCAAACTTTCGCCTCCTTCTTGACTTGAAGGGAAAGAGAGAGTAGATAAAGAGCTTGTTACTCCTGCTGTAGCACTTGCTAATGTACTCTGACTGTTTACTCCACTGTCTTCAGAAATGCAGTCCTGCTCATGCATCTTCTGTAACACCTCTTCTATGGGGTCTTGACTGTTCGCAATCACCGTTTCCCTGGTTCTATTACCATCATCCTTTTCTTCACCATCAGGAACAGGAGGTGCACTATCCTTCTGAGTATCCTGCTCTTTCTGGGTATTTGTCAGCTCCATTTCTTGCGTGTTTTTTGACCCCTCCTCCAAGATCTCCTCAGAGACAGATTGGTCCGACTCCCTGCTCCTCTTTGGAGAAGGAATGTTTTCATTGGATGACACTTCTTTACTGGAAACAGTGCTCAGGGATGACACATATTCGTAATTGCTATTTGCCTCAGAGTGGTTGCGCCGGCGAGTGATGCGCAAGCCCAAAGTACACCTACCATCATTTTCAGAGTTAAGTATTTGATCGTTGGTCGCAGCAACTGACTCCTTTGTACCAACATCACTCACAAGTTGTGCCGTGCCTTTGAATATCCTCAGTACTATTGGTGGCTTGTGCTCTTCCCTTGGTGGGGGAGCAGCTTTACTTGGACTCGAGAGATTCATTGCCTCTGTCTGCTCTGCTGGTGGGGAGTTCTTGGTGGATGATGTGAAAAACTTCTTTGCCCCACTGGTAGTTGGTGCTGAAGATGATCTTGAAGAGTGGTTTGCTCTACCATACTTTTTGCTGACATGAGGAATGAACGATGTCTCAGAACTTTGATTCCCCAAGTAAAGAGAAGTATTAATTTTTATCGGATCATTGTCAACATTACGACTCTTAAAAAACTTCTTCGGTTTCACAACAGTGGCCTTAATTTCATTCTCGGATAAGCTATGATAACCATCAAGATCTGGAACACAAAAAAAGTGAAGATTAATCTCTGCTTTACCAGACAATAATTAATTCTGGTTATGTGAAATCATTAAGTTTCCATCACATATTATTTGACACAACAGAGCATACTAAAGTATTGCAATTGTAGACAAATTTATATTGATATCCTGAAGAAGCTACTGAATATTTTTAAGCAATATCACACATGGTACACCCGATGAGGGTATTTTAAGTTACATGTAAAATGTGTAGTGTTAAGACTGCTCAATCTTAAGCCACCACTCCACATTCTTCCACTTCTAGCTGCTGGGGCTTCCAATCAACTCTTATACAATCTAATTAAGCAGGGGTAGCAATAACTCGAGCATCAAAACACACTGCCTTAACCCCTTGCACACGATGCATATGGTGGGACCAAACTCTCAGACTCTTGTCTAATTGGTAACTGTAACATCACCTAGACAAATTTATTTTCAGAGATTGCACAGTTGTCTTTCTAATTTGGCTGCCAAGTTTGCTGCACTATCATGGTGACCTTAATTCACCCTTCATAATTACCTACTATATCACTCCATGGTTAACTTATATACACTACAAGATGTACATGGACTATGGCCACCAGATACGAGAAGGCTTGGCTAGAGGGTTTCACATTCTATACAATGAATAAATAACCTGGCAGCAGTGGACACACACACACACTTTTCACTTTAATTTCACAATTGGTTTGGAACCCCTCTAACTCAGGAATTTTAATGTTTGACCCAGAAGTAGATATTATAAAGCCCCAAATTTGGCAATTAGTTCTATTCACCTTCCAAAAGAACACACTGAATTTCCCCTAATTTCCTGTGCCAGCATCTTTGTTTTTCATGCAAATTGTCTTAAGTTATCTAAATTGATATGGGCAGAAGTGACCCTTCAGATGTTATCAGAGTAAATCAATAATCTTCTAGATGGTTTTGAATTCACTACCAGACTACACCAAATTACTGTATGTATTAATAAGAAAAATAATGTTAGACAGCAGGAAACTGACCTCTACAAATATTATTTATGAGTTCTTTCCAATGGTGTACTAATCATCTCAAAGATAAACTGTTAATGAGATACAGTTGTCCAAGAACTGGCATGCGTTGCTTAGGTGAAGCTGGTGTCTGGCTGCCTTGAGATAAGCCTAAGCTAATTATAGGTATCTGCTGCCACATAAATTATGACAAAATGTTTAGTACCATAAGACATAATTTATTAGGGAACATTGCAAGATAAATACATTGATATTTAATTGAATTTTGCTTCGAAAGGTTAAAATAATAATACAGTAGAACCTTACTAAAACGACCCCTCACTGTTGGTGAGTTGTAAGTTGTAGGGTGAGGTTGTTCAGTTCAGTAGCGACAGCCACCAAGAGCGGGTGGTGCAAGAGCTGCTCCGCACATGAATATTAGCTGTTGAATAAACGTAGGTCACACAGTGCGGTATTTTAACAGCATGGTAGTTTTGAGCAATGTTATCAGTTTGGTGTGTACAGCACGAGTAGTGTCACGTGGTTTCCCTCCCTTCAGCAGCATGCGTTCAGGAAAACCTTGCCCTACCTACCCTCCCTCAGAGCTGCGCTAAGATTATTTTCTCATTTGAACTTTACTATATCTGCCACCTTCCTTGTTGCCAAACAATTACAACAACTGTAACATTGGATGCTGTGTATTTTTTGCACAATATTTACAAACAAAACTGAAGCTTCAGTGTTTATACCACCCACAAACTCTACTTTCAAAAACCCAGGTTAACGAAACGCTGGTTTTAACAGACTGTGTAAAGGCACTTGTCAAAACTGTCTGTTATGTCTGATGAACTCAAGGGATGAAGTGAGTAAAATGGTGGATGATGGGAGGAGACTGGAAGTGAGGAAGCGATAATGTATCTGGTTCTTCGTGATGGATTGGAGAAGAGGTGAAGGACAAAATGGGACGAGGAAGATTTGCTGTGGTTTCAAAGTCCAGAGTTGTATTTGCGAGTCAAATTGCAGGCTTCCATGCAGCTAACGGCATGTCCAAAAACATTCACCATAAATTGTCAACAAACGGTGATCAAAACCCAAGAGAAATCCAAGTCGTAATAACACAGGCAAAGTAAGAAGGAAAGAGCACAATGCCAGGATAAACTCTGAGCCTAGTTACATCACGGGCAGCAACATTTGGCCGCCTGTGAGTTGGTGGGTGGGATTAATAGGTATTGACTATCATTGCCTGCCTAGAGGGTGGTATTAATTTTTATGTATGAACTGGCCTGGCCCCTGCAGCCCTCACCAAGAAAAACCCACTGCGTATGACCAAAAAAAGTGCAACAAATTTCTTTTCTGCAGATTTCCCTCAAATTTTCTACTTTTTTCACCTAAATTCTTTTGGTTCCTCAAAAACGAGTCATAGCAAAACTGTCACTTTAAATAGGATCAATAAGTGTGTTTCTACTGTGGTGGTGGTGATAATGATAATAATAATAACAGCAACAAACACAACTTATAATACTGTTTAGCTTTCATCATCTTGTTTGCCAATAATAAAATTAATAAAACAATACTGAATTGCAGTTTATAAGTTAAAATAAAACTGTAAATGCACTTAGTTTATTAAATCAATGAATGTTACTAAAGTTTTTTCATACATTTTAAGTCTTGAAAAATGCTAATTTCAGTTTTTGAGTTTCTGAATCACCCACAATTAACTCAGCAGATTGCTTTGTCTGGATAATCTTTATCACTATTTAAATTGTAATCTTGAATTTCCACTTTTGTGCAGCTTCCTCCTTTGTAGTTCTTGCATATCGTCGAACATGCTAATCCAGTGCATCTGCATTTGCGTCTGTATCCACAACTTGTCTTGCAGGCAGAGGAAATTGGATGCAGCATACATTTCATAATGGCACACTACTCTCTTGAGAAAATGTAGAAGGAAAGAGATCACAGAAGTAGGTTTAAGCATACAAACTGCATAGATATAAATGATAATTAAAATGTCTGTGCTTTTATTAAATTAAAAAAATTGTTGTGAGCACAATAAAGAATTTATTTATTACTAGTTCTTTCACGTCTTTTCAGTTTAAAATAGTTTACTTAATATTCCTGAAAGACCACAAAATTCCCCAGTTCACACCTACATTTGTAACTGAGAGAAAGGGGGAGGGGTAAATTTGTCTAGTTGTGCTCTGCCAGTTGAATATAACTCTCTTTCTCTCACGGGCATTTGTAGACAAAGAAAATAACTTTTGGTAACAGGCAACAGTCTTAAACAAAACATCATAAAAAAATTACAGTTGCAGTTCAAATAATGTCTCGAAAAAGGCGCCGCTTACCGCAGCTGACAATCCATTTGTTCAAAAGGCATCGCGGCACTCATAGTAACATCCTTAAAACGGAATGTGATAAGTTTATGCGGGCAAGGCAATGAATCATTATGGAAAAGTACTCAATCTATCAAAACAAAACTCCTAAACTGACTAGCAAAATACAATTCTAACTAATCAAATATTCCTAACAAAAAAAAATTTAATTACAATATTTGCACAAGATAAAATAATGATAAATACATCGATACAAAATAAAATTAAGTCCAAAATTTGAAAACTGATATAGAATCCAAAATACCTAGAATATGAAAAAACAAAGATGTAGAATAATATATATTACAGAGATGCAGAAACTATATAATACCCAAAAACAAAAAGAAAGAAAAACAAAAAAAATACACTTGAACACACACAAAAAATAAATAAATATAATAAAAAAATATAACTCTCTCTGTGGCCAGATGCTGCACAACATATGGCAGATGTGTCACAACCCGTAACTGCAGGGATAAGACGACACTTACTTTGCTCTCCCCAATCTCTTCTTTTACTTTCCTCATATTGAACAACTCGACACATTTTGCATTTGTATCCGGGTTAAGGAATTCATAATTCCAAATCATTAGTGGTACGGGCAAGGAGCATGAGNAAGACGACACTTACTTTGCTCTCCCCAATCTCTTCTTTTACTTTCCTCATATTGAACAACTCGACACATTTTGCATTGTATCCGGGTTAAAGAATTCATAATTCCAAATCATTAGTGGTACGGGCAAGGAGCATGAATACAATCCTCCTCAGCAGTGCACAATTAAAACTCCACTATTTAAAATGGTGTGAGAGCAAGTGATTTATAGTGTCGTGTTGAGATGTTTACTTACAAAGTTCATCTGTGTTGTGCTCACTGATGACGTGTTCATATCAAACATTATTTCAGCAGATGTTTTAAAAGCACGCCAAACCTGTTCTTGTGATTTTGGGGAGTGAACATTGTATCCAACAAATACAACAGTGCCTGATGCTCCAAAAATGCTTCAAACTGAGAAAAAGATTTTGATGAATAAAACAAAGTTTGTTTGGTGCTACCAAATCAATTGTTTGTATTGGGGCAATTAAATGCTTTGATGGCAAAACCAAATTAATTATTTTGTTTTTCTTATTTATTTTCCCCAAACAAGTAACATTTGGTTAGTGCAACTAGACATTTGCAAGGAAGACAGAGATTCAAATNAATTAATTATTTTGTTTTTCTTATTTATTTTCCCCAAACAAGTAACATTTGGTTAGTGCAACTAGACATTTGCAAGGTTGTAGTTACACAATAGTTTTGGGGGGAAAAAATGTGCAAGGAAGACAGAGATTCAAACACAGAACATCTGGGCTCTAACAATACGCCTTACTGAACTATAGAGACTGATAAAAAAGCATTTATGTTTTCATAGTTATAAAGTGTCTAATACACAACATTTACATCAATAAATATTTTCAAGTTTAATAGATTTACTTTTTTTTCCTGTTGAATTGTTTCATTAGAATTGTTTGTGCTACTATTAAGGATCAATTAATAGACAAAAAGCCCAGTTACTATACTAATAAATTGTAAGAGAAAACATAAACAAACTCTCAAGCCATAAATTTAAACGAGTGCAATCAAATGACCCTATTACTCTTCAGCCAACCAAGTAAATGCTGGTAATGGATCAGTTTATTATGATGCCAGCTTATGTAGTTCTTAATATGACTAAAATTTTCTATCTAAAGTATTATAGTCATATTTCCTACAAAAAGCCAAAATGCATAGTGTGAGTAAACACTGCCCAGCAAGCACTGAAAAACACTGTGATGAAATAACATTTGCAATTATTCACTGTAGTTTTGCATGTACAGTTATTCACTAATTTTGTCGTGAATATAAAACCATCTAGAAAATATTTTATTAACAGAGATAAAATCATAAGGGTCACTTCTGCCTTTCAGTCGGTTCTGGCGAGTTATGACATTTTTACACTAAAAAACATAGACGCGAACATCAAATAGAAAAAATTCAGTATATTGTTCTGGAAAGTGAGTAGGACAAATAACCAAATTTGCACCTTTATTAAATTTATTTAATGGGTAATGTTCCTTNGTCGTGAATATAAAACCATCTAGAAAATATTTTATTAACAGAGATAAAATCATAAGGGTCACTTCTGCCTTTCAGTTGGTTCTGGCGAGTTATGACATTTTTACACTAAAAAACATAGACGCGAACATCAAATAGAAAAAATTCAGTATGTTGTTCTGGAAAGTGAGTAGGACAAATAACCAAATTTGCACCTTTATTAAATTTATTTAATGGGTAATGTTCCTTNATTGTTCTGGAAAGTGAGTAGGACAAATAACCAAATTTGCACCTTTATTAAATTTATTTAATGGGTAATGTTCCTTTTGAGCCTAAAATTCCTGAACAACTCACACCTACCCACAACACACTAAGATCACTCTCCCTACCGCGTGTTGGAGAATTACTGGAGGAGACAAACCGAGGCCATGTGGCCTGCTTTGGTAATTTGCAGCTTACAGAGATGGGCAAATGGAACTGTCAAATGCACGAATGTCATGTGCTTTTCTGTCCAAATCACACAAGGCAAACAGTAGCAGACCACAGCTATATATGACACAATTGACCACACCACAGCACACTACTCCAGCAAAAAACCAACCGTACTGGGAAAGTGCCCCAGCAGGACAGCACGACACTACACAGATCTCCATAGTAAAGAGATTGCAAGAGCCATACTCTCTCCTTCTTTGCCAGAGTCTTCCCACACCTGCCTGCAGGGAAGTTACCAAGCAGACTACACAACCTTGAACAACTAAGGACCAACTCATAGTACACAGTGCCAAAAATGTTACTGCCACTATCCATTGCCACACCACATTCGTAGCTATGAGCACAGCCACCTACTAGAACTGGCACAGGCAATGTAATAATGCATGACGCGTGGCGCATATAGTAAGTAGAACGTCGCTGCCACAATCCCCCTCCCCCGCCTTATTATCCTCCCCGCGAGCGCCTACAAGTTGACACGCGTTGCGGGACACGTGGACAGGTCAACCCAGAGTACGGATACTCAGTTACACGTATCAAGGTTGTGCCGAGTAAGAGTTGGCATATCGCCGAAGCACCCGGAAGGAGCTACGTAAATACGTAGGAAAGCGGGCGAAAATGCAGAGCCAAGCTAGAGTGGCGCCAACACGCACATCTAGTTACACAAGAGAAAAAAGGCTGACAGTTGGGCCACGAGTCCCCACCCTACCCTAACAAAACGCGGGAGAATCTGAACACGTGCCGAAAAAGTACGGAAGTAAGCTATAGAGTGCAGGTAACCACCTCCTCCACCAACAAGAACCATGCCGCGTGTGTGAAGTATTTTTTGTTCTGCATCCTCCACCACACCCCTCCCCCAACAAGGGAAGGCTCCTGTACAGTCTTAGGGAGAGAGTCTAGAAAGGATATAAGCAAATTTTCAAGAGAAGAGGTACTCAGTTTTTATCACAGCGCCGAGAGAGTCAGTTGAGTCGGGAATCGCGAGAGGACGTCGGGACTGGGAGAAAAAGAGCGTCGAGGAGCGAACCCAGAGCAGCAGTCGAGGGGAGACTGCACCAAACGCTGGCCTTTTCAAGGCCGCCCACATCGCCAGATCTCATCCAGCCGACAACATACCAAGCACTAAAAGCAGAGCTAAGTGTCAAGTCGTCTGCCAAAGAAGCCCTCCCCCCTCCCCAAGANCCACATCCTCCACCAACAAGAACCATGCTGCGTGTGTGAAGTATTTTTTGTTCTGCATCCTCCACCACACCCCTCCCCCAACAAGGGAAGGCTCGTGTACAGTCTTAGGGAGAGAGTCTAGAAAGGATATAAGCAAATTTTCAAGAGAATAGGTACTCAGTTTTTATCACAGCGCCGAGAGAGTCAGTTGAGTCGGGAATCGCGAGAGGACGTCGGGACTGGGAGAAAAAGAGCGTCGAGGAGCGAACCCAGAGCAGCAGTCGAGGGGAGACTGCACCAAATGCTGGCCTTTTCAAGGCCGCCCACATCGCCAGATCTCATCCAGCAGACAACATACCAAGCACTAAAAGCAGAGCTAAGTGTCAAGTCGTCTGCCAAAGAAGCCCTCCCCCCTCCCCAAGACGTCGCCCACAGTTAATCCGAGTTAGTTAAATAGAGTACCACACCTCGGAAGTGTTTCTGTATATCTAAACTCGAGACAATATAACCAACCAGTTAAAGTGAAACACCGAAAGACTACCTTATTGTTTACCCTCAACCTATCAGGCACCTTATAGTCTGTGCCATCTAACATTAACTGAGGACCCTATGACACACAGGTGGGGAATAGCGTCATGCACTATCATTTAAAATTTTAACTGCACCATGGTTGAGATATCTGGTTACAGTAAAATCAATTTATTTACTGTTTCCATAAAAAAAAATGTGAAAGCATATTTCTGAAATACATTTGCATATACTAACAAAATTAATGTAATGTTTTAAAATAACTTAATATGTATAGACTAGTGATGGCCCGATAGCCGATATCCGGTATCGGTGTTATCGGTACATTTACCATTATCGGAGATTGGCACTAAAATATCGGCACATCGATAATGGTCATTCTAACCTCAAGTATTTTCTTTCCTCTGCTGAACACTTAATTTTCTCAACTCTTAACATCAGGCTGCCGCAATACGAGTAAAAAGAACATCATTAATTTGAAATGTCAATATGCAATAATTAAAAAAAAAAAAATTAAATTTTTTTATGATAAAAACAAATTAGAATGTACATGTCCATCATTATTTTCACTTCACGGATTACAATTTTTATTTTTGGTAAAGCAGTCTTATGTTTGACGTGCGTTTCTCAAAGTAAACAAAATGATAGTGGCTTGTTAGCTTAGTTTTCATTACTGTCCTTTTGCATATTTTTTGTAGACCAGCGACCTTCTTGCAACTTTAACTTAGTTTTGTAATATGTTGTAGTGAGCTATAATTTTGTATAATGTTAAACTATTTTTTTTGCAGCTTTGATGTACCGGGCATAAAGTAAATCTCACTTAATAGTAAGTCTATTTTATTTAGCTTATTGCAAACAAAACTTTTCCAGGCAGCATATTTCTCTCAAACACTTTAGTGACAAATGTCTGCCTAAAGTATGATAAATGAAAATATCCGTTTACAGGTATCGGATCGGTAAAATCCTAAATATCGGAACCTTCGTCGGTATCAGGTTTTTTCAGTATCGGGCCATCACTAGTATAGACAGACATGCATGGCACATATTTCTAATTCTGTAATGTGTGTGTCTAGCATAATCAGTGTGAAGTGGCAACACTGCAGCACAGTACATAATACAACCCTATGTTTTTTGTATAATGGGAGAAAGAATCATGTTCCATTCTTCTGTGATTCTGTTCAACAGCTTAAACAAAAGTAGGCTATCTCTGCGTATGACCTCAGATGGTTTAAACAGAATTAAAGGCATCTGATTTATAACTAAACATAAAAAAGAACATCAATCAGCATTCACAAACCAATATAATTGAATAAAATTGTGCATGTATTTATAGTGTTGACTAGAATAGTACTTACAGTAGGTTTTTTATTTAGTGATAGTGTAAGTAGAGNAAGCAGACACCTGAGCATCTGATGTAAACACCAGCTAGAAGTCACCTGGCAATGCTTATTTTGAAATGCGAAAGGATTCGCAACAACGTGCTAAAAGTAGAAATTCTGCAGGACTTTCAAAAGTGCTCACTTTGTCATGAATGGCCTACACACAGGTTTGTGATGAAATAAAATAAAGGAAGCATAATTTTTTTTTGCTAAACTTACTGATTTTGTTACCCTGAACATAAATTTAAGTATAACTGAATTTACAATAAATTTAATAGCATTGGACCAAAATGACAATGTACATTCAACTTTCACGGAAATATATATGTAATCTCTATTATGTAAATTAATTTCATTATCGTAATCTGGTTACCACTATTTTTTTTTAACTAAATACTGCCGCTATACAAAAAGAAATACATTTCTTACACTAAGGTAATTATCATTTATAAACTGTGATGACATGATTTTTATAAAATACTTATGTTATCAAAACTATCTTAAAACATTATTGTTTAGTGGCGATAAAACTCAGAAATGATGCATTTCTACAGTCTTGACAATGCCCAAGTCAAATTATTATTGTAAAATTAGCTCTGATACCACAGCCTGAAGAAGAAAAGTATTTTATGAGGAAGCTTGTAAGTTTCTAAGTCATATTACAGAAAGCTTTATAAAATAATACTCTCATTTTAGAAAGTTAAATTTCAGTTTGTAACCAGGAATCTGTTAGGTAGTAAACACTAAATTAAGTTTAAAGTGAAACACTAACCAGAAAGACAAATAAAATAGTGAGCATGAAAACAACCAGCACCTTCAATTCCAAACAAAATGTTCATTTCATTACGTACACTCCTCAGGACTCATATCTTTAGAAAGCAACATGTTCTCTTCTAAGCACATCCAAATTATAATTGAGTTGCTTCTGAAGGCACTACTCTAAACCAAACAGTTTTATTAAACAAAATTTCTGATAAAAATGTTTAAAACANCGAGTTGCTTCTGAAGGCACTACTCTAAACCAAACAGTTTTATTAAACAAAATTTCTGATAAAAATGTTTAAAACAAAACCAAGCTTTCTTATTAAATACGTACTATAAATTCATATTAAAACAGGATCAAGAATGAAATGAATGCTAACAATGCCGGTAATATGTAATGGTTTGATATCTACTGATAGGCTGTTATCTAAGTTCAAGTTGATATTTGCACTGTAATTTTTAGACAGCAACAAAAAAAATTGGCACACACACATAACTTTTTAAATACATTTATAAAAATTATTTATTGCAGCAATTTATTATGCCATTCATCAATAATAATAATTTTCATTTCTTACCATTTCATTTATTCACATATTTATAGTGCCCATGAATGGTTGTAGGCCTTGGATGAAGTACTTATACATAACACAGCACAAAGATTACATAACAAGTGACAAAAATACACACAGACAAAAATATACACAGACAAAAATCATAAAATATAAAAATAAAAGAACCACCACCATACATTGTAAACAACACACATGCAATACAAACACAAACATTAAAAACCATGGACAAAACAAAAGTAACACATCTACTACAAAAGTACTACTGACATAAAAAACATTACGAAACTGTGAAATTGTAAAAATTGAGTATTACTTCTGTCAATAGATAATAATACAGCTTTGAGTATTACAACTATGTAGAGAATCATGGTTTATTAACCGCAATGAATAAAATTAATGTGATGTTATAGACTTACATTTAATCTATTATGGGTAAAAATGGTTTCATTGAAATTTTGGTATTTATAAAAAGATCTACATTAGTTAAACACTTATTTAAATTGTCAACACATGGTTTAATGAAATCAAAGGTCCTACGATTAGTTTTGAACAAAAAAGGATATCTTTGATGATACTGTGTGACTTTGTGACTAACAGTATGTAATACTTCTGAACTATTTACATTACCAGTAAAACAGTTAATCAGGAACACAGTGTAGATTATTTTCCTTCTATAACAGTGTGTATAAGTGTAAAATTTTTTTAGTGACTATTCATAGCCAAACTTTTTGTTACATTTGAAGATGTATTTATTAAAAATTAAACAAAATATTTATTGCTGAATTTCTCAAATATGTTTGAATCTGTATTTGTGATTGAATTCCAGACAACTGAACAATCTAATTCATACCTCTACCTATGGTATAATACAGACATAATAATGAATTATAATTAGGAGCAGACAGGGTTAAATATTTTATAATACCTAAGAGTTCTATTTGCAATAGTTAACAGATTATCAATATGGTGATGAAAGTATAATTTCGAATCAAGTAATATACCTAAATCCCTTATACACTGTTTTCTTTGAAAAACTGTATTATTGACAGAGTATTTAAAATTTATACTATGTATCTTATGCAAATATTTGTAATTTGAATTTTTTTTTTCATTCCATTCTGTTTACGCCAATTAACAACAGCATTTACATCATTCTGAAGCAGTATACAATCAATTATTGAATTTATAATTCAATATAATTTTAAATAATCAGCATACATAAAAACATGAGAATTTTGTAAAATTTCACAGATTTCGTTTATAAAAAGGTAATTGTTAAGTTTAGGGGCTTTTATGTAAAAAAAAAACCCAAAAAGTGGTATGTTTCCACTCTACTAATCACGTAGAACACAAATGTACTAGGGGCGTAGCTTTAAAATAAGTACAACATATTTTTAAAAATTGAACAAAATTGCAAAATGACTTCAGCAAGTTTGTTTAAGTTTCTTAACGAAACGTCCTAGACCAACAAAAGTTGCATTAATGGGTTATGCACAGCTTACCTCNAAGTTTGTTTAAGTTTCTTAACGAAACGTCCTAGACCAACAAAAGTTGCATTAATGGGTTATGCACAGCTTACCTCATTCATATTCAAGAGGGCGTAATGTTAAAATAAGTAGAACATATTTAAAAAAATTGCGAAAATTGTTTGTTTACGTCTATTAATGTCTACTTCCATTAATAATGGCTGCGCATTGCATATTNTAAAAAAATTGCGAAAATTGTTTGTTTACGTCTATTAATGTCTACTTCCATTAATAATGGCTGCGCATTGCATATTTCACGCAATCTAGCGGTTGCACATGTCATCACGGGCCGTACATTAGTACGCCAGTGTCTGACCCCAGGTGCGGATCGCGGTGAGTTAGGTGTTGCTCCGTTCGTGTGCGTTGTTCAAATCCTACCGAGTGAAGACTTGTGATTGAAGAATGGACAGTGCTAGTGCAAGTGGTTCTGTGCATGATAGACGCCTATGTGAAGGGTGTTGCCTGGACGTATTCGAATTTGCACAATTAACAATGGTTTGGTCACTTTTGTTTGACTTTTTGGTAGATCACGAGGTACTGTCAAATGAGGCTATGAGCATCTTCGGGGGAATCATAGCATGAATTTCGTTGATCCCCTTACAGGAGCGAACACCCAAAGAATAGAGCATGTGTGGCGTGACGTGAGGCATGGTCTTCCCCGGTATGGCAGGAGAACGTCGCATTTCGTGGGGTATCTGGCGGAGTTTATGTTTCGTCGCCGGTACCCCGACGAACGCNGTATGGCAGGAGAACGTCGCATTTCGTGGGGTATCTGGCGGAGTTTATGTTTCGTCGCCGGTACCCCGACGAACGCAAACGTCTACACAATTTCCTACTTGCCACGGGACAACTTTATCCACCGCCTACCTAGGTGAGTACATCTTCAATTGGTATATAGCATAATGAAATATTATGTGGAGACATGTCTTTCCCCACAAAGTGCTATATTTCCACTCTACTAATTATGCAGAACACGAATATACTAGGGGCATTAACGTACGACTAATTTCTTAATATGTGCCCACCTAACCTAACAGAACCTAACCCCATGATGGGAGAATCACTATTTTACATTTTTAAACTAACCTAGGGTTTTTGGGTTTACAACTGACCTAAGTTAGATTAACACCTTAACATCATTGGTTAGTTTAAAACCCTGAAATCTTAGGTTAGTTTAAAACCCAACAATCCTAGGTTAGTTTAAAAATGTAAAATAGTGATTCACCCATCGTGGGGTTAGGTTCTGTTATGTTAGGTGGGCACATATTAAGGAATTAGTCGGACGTTAATGCCCCTAGTATATTCGTGTTCTGCATAATTAGTAGAGTGAAAATATACCACTTTTTTTAGTTTTTTTTTATACAGAAAAGCCCCTAAAGTTAATAATTACCTATAAACATATTAAATAAAAGTGGGGACAATGTTCCACCTGAAGGAGCATCATATGCTAAGGAGTTGGTATTGTTGATTCTTACTGAAAACTTCCTATTCCTTCAATAACTTCCTATCCAGTTTACATAATTTGCATTCAAACCAATTATTTCAAGTTTGGATAAAATTAATTTACGACTACAATTATCAAATGCCTTGCTCAAATCAAAGTAAATTTGGTCTACTAGCTTACATGAGATTATCTTACTATAGATTGAGATAACAAATTCAAATAAATTTGTTGTAGTAGATTTTTCTGAGATCAAATCATGTTGGGAATGGTTAATAATAGCCTTGATATGAAAAGAAATGTGTTTATGTATGATTTTTTCCAAATTTTTTGAGAAACTACATAATAAATAAATAGGCCTATAATTTCTCATATCATGTTTGTTGCCCTTTTTGAGTAAGGTGTAACTACTGCATGTTTCCATTTGACAGAGTACGATACAGTTTCTAAACTGTAATTAAAAATGTGTGTCAATATAGGTAATAAAATAAGCATACAAAAAAGTTTTATACTAAATCTTGGGATGCCGTACAAACCAGTTGATTTGGAGGCCTTTAGTGATTTAATGGCCCACTGTACAAGACCATTGGTAATTGTAGGTGGTAGTAAATTATTTTCATATACAATAAGTTTATCTTGTGCAAAGGTCACATTATCATTATTATAAACCTTGGAGAAATGATTCGCGAAAGTATTTGCCAATTTCTTATTATCATTAATGAGTACATTATTATCTAAAATTGATGGAACTTGCTATTAGCCATCTTTCATTACTTTCACATAATACCAAATTTAGTTGGATTTGACTTAACATTGTCGTTTATTTTATTACATGAAATATTTTTATCTTTTCTGATTGTACTCTTAACCATGCGTCAAAAATTAGAAAATTGTTCGTAAACATTCTGTCTTTCTTTTTTACATATTCTGAAAAAAAGATCTTTGCATTTAATTAAATGAATTAAATCTTTAGAAAACCAACGTGGATATTTGAATTTAGTTCTAGTTACAATCTGGATATATTTATTCGTAGTCTCAACTACATTATCAGTTAAAAACTCCATTTTTTTTAAATCTAAATCTGTCATTTCATGAAGTATTTTCCAATTTACGTCACTTGAATACAAATATAACGAGAAGTAATCACCACGACTATAATATCTACATTTCACAAGATCAGGATTATTATTAGAGATGATTTGTATAGTTTAGAATTCAATAACTAATGCTGGATGTGCAGCATCTTCACTGACCAGTGGGTCAGGATGCAACAGCATTTATGTAATTCATATTAGAGAAATTAAGGTCAAATAAATTTTTACTCGGTACTGTGTAATTTAATTGCTCTAATAATTCAAAACATTTAATGTTTCAAGAAGATACTGGCCTTTTATTTTACTATAATAATGTGCAGTATTTTGTGAATGTTTTAATTTCCAATCAATTCCAGAAACAATTAAAGTCAACCGTTAAAATTACCAAGCAGGAATAAGACAATAATTTTGACTGAATACATGTAAAATAAGTCAAAATCTTGGAAACTAAAATTAGGGGTAATATTAACATTTCCAATGAGGAATCTGTCATGTATACCTTTACCTATTTCAACCCATATTGCATCAACATTTGGAACATCAAATTCATTTGTTTGAAGTACATCAGGGATACATAATTTGTTAATTGCTATTAATACACCCCCTCCTCTAGTCATTGAGGTTATATTATAAGCATGATATTTACAAAATATATTATATTAATCAAGAAAATATTGAGAATTAATGGAATGCTAATTTACCATGTAGGAAAAGTTGAAATTACAACACTTTCTGATAATTCTTTAGATTTGGTTCATAAGCCTCTGACGTTCTGGAAGTAAAGCTGCCACACATCCATTTTATTCAGCATCAAACTTATAATGTTAACTGGTTCCTCCAGCTGCCTCATTTGATTACTCAGTGGGTTAAACACTTTTGTCAGGTAAAGGTTCAACAGATATCTCAGTGTCATTTCTCTCATCGGTCTGCATTGTCTTAACAGGAAACATTTCCATGCTAGGTTTTACAAATATCTGATCATCATATAAGCTACCATAAAAGGGACTTATTAAACATTCAGATGGCCAAAACACAGTATTACAAATACGATCATAATCAGGCTCTGCAACGGCAACGTAAAAATATGAGTAAGAGTTCTATTTTGTTTTCAGTTTAACATCCTTTAGATTTGTGATCTTGATTTCTTTATTTATGTAAAAAACAACATCATTCTCTTCCACATCAGGGTCAAATATAGACACAAAAATGCCTTTCATTTTTGGTTGAATAGGTTTAGCAACCACTTTAATATTCACATTATTACGAACACCAACTTGCACTTGTTTACGACTGCCCGTGTTCACTTTTGTTTCTGCTGACCCAGATTCTTCTGTTGTTTTTTCCCTGCGCACGAGCACTTCCTGGTATCCCTCCGCATCAGCTGCTGGCACAGTGGAATGTAATGGCTGCTCACTTAGTTTCTCTGCCCACGTAATGTTACCATATCAACTTTTTTTTTAATTTAGAGTAGAAGTGTTAATTTTGTACGGCGCAGATCGTTGTCTATTCTTGACGACTTGGCTATATGATTTAATAGGTTGCACATGCGCACTGGTAGATTGAAGTTGTAAACCGCGATCACACGTGTTGGCAGCCCCGTGGGAGGTTTGTAGACTTCCAATCAAAGCTTTAAGTAAGTTGTTTTCTTCCTTAAGCTCGCTCACTTGACTAAATTTGAATACATGGCATGTTGGCTCGCCCTGTTCCCATATTGTGGCTCTGTATCTCAATTATTTTGTAATTATTACTGTTTTTCAGAGTTGTTTAACTAGATGACTTACTTTGGCGTTCTGGCAATCCAAAACTAAACATGTCTGAATGAGGTCCACACACCTCACACTCAAATAATTCACTGTCACTGCAATGTGGTGTGCACTGCAAGTGTACCCAAGTACCACGAGTACCAATGCATTTTGTAAATTTTTGTTTCCCATGAAAGGACTTACACACATTTCGAACACGTGTCTGAACTGGAGGGCATAAACTTGGTATAACAAGTTATGAACAAGTAGCAGTTTAATATATTTATACGTACAGAACTGGTTAGACATAACTAAAACTGTAAGACCAACCTTACTCCAAGCACACACACACAAAATGTTGACAATATAAAATAATTTGCCCTATTTTTCTTTTGCCATTTTCTATGAAGTCAAGACATACTGTTACTGAGAGATGTTTGTGTTCATTTCTTACACAATAAGTTTTAAATTTACATCTTGTAATGTGTTTCAAATATATTTTAATTCAACTCGTATTTTCAATCAATTATCAGCTGAAAACCCAAGAAGTCATTTTTAATGTTAGTGCATCAAAATCAATGACTTACATGTGAGTGCGACCGTTACACTTACAATGTCAAATTTTGAACAACATTAATTAATTCTGAAAATGTTTTTGTTGAAAGCATATGCACCCTACACAGATTCAGTGCAGAATTTTTATTTTCTCAAGACCAGAACCAGTTTCCAGATGTGCTAACACAAAATATAGGCCGCACCCACCTAGCTGAATATGATGTAAAATTTTTGGATACAAAACCAGTTAAATTTTGCCCTTACGAACCATCAGTGCCCAAAATGGAAATATGCAAACAAATTCAAGACTTGCTGGATAAAGATGTGATAGAACCTTCTACCTCTACCTACAGCTCACCTGCCATTTCTAGTCCCAAAAGCAAGGACTACCACATGGTTGTGGATTATCAGAAATTTAACAAATCGAGATAGAATCTCTACCGCTTTCAGATTTAAATTCAGCCTTTCATTGGTTTAGCAAGACTAAATATTTGTGTGCGTTTGACTTAAATTCGGCTTATCAGATACCCCTTACTAAATCATTGAAAACACCCTACCAGTTTTTGTGCTCCTTGGAATCTCTACCAATACAAGGTTGTCCCTTTCGGGCTAGCTACTGGTGCACAGGTACTAACTCGTTTGCTTGACCAAGTCTTAGAAGAGGTTAAATTCAGGTTTGTATTAAACTATTTGGATGATGTAGTTGTATAGTCAAAAAGTTTTGAAGACCACTTAAACCATCAGGCAGAAGAACTCAAAACATTTCTTAAGGCAAGTCAAAAGGTCAACACCAAGAAAATTCAGTTTGCAGTTCAGGAGATATTTCTTGGTCATATAGTCTCCAGTAGTCAGAGGCATTACACGTTTTATCGGCACGGCTAACTTCTATTCCAAGTACATACCAAATTTTGCACAAGCAGCACCCCTGAATGCCCTGTGTAAGAAAAATGTTAAGTTTGAATAGGGACCTGACCAGGACAAGGCCCTTGAATTTCTAAAACAAGCCATTACTAGTCCCCCAGTACTGCACAGGACAGATTCCCCAAAAACATTCACACTAAAAATAGATGCATCAAGTGTAGCAGTGGGCGCGCGCGGTACTGTCCCAGGAATTTTATGGACACTGTCAATCAATAACTTTTGCTTCCTGCACATTAACACATCAGTTTATGAATTACAATGTTTAGCTGTAGTATTCTACATTGATAAATTCAGACAATTTTTGGAGCACAGAGAATTTCTGTTGGAAACTGGTAAAAAGCTCTTGCTTTGCTTTTGACCCACCCTGAACAATTGGGTAAACTTGGTTGCTGTATTGTCAAAATCACCTCCTTGAAAATCAAAATCCACCACATCCAGGGCACTCAAAATATAGTAGCAGACACTTTGTCCTGAATGTTTGAGAATCCTTCTGAACAGCAACTGAAAGATGACACCCAAAATCTGTGTGCTGCCCTTCTCACTGATTTTCCTTTGGCTTTCTAAGATCTCCCATTTCATCAAGACAGTAACATTTCCAATATTATGGATCAAATTAAAGCTGGGTCTGGACCAAAACTGTATAAGATCTCAAAAGGAATTCTGTATGCAAGGTCTCAAAATTCCAAAGCTTTTAGAGTTGTTCTCCCACAAAATTTACGTGATATGATTTTTCAGTACTGCCATACTTCTCTTTTGGGCATACATTAAGGAACCTACAAGACTATCCAAAATACACGCAGACATTTTATCTGGAAAGGAATGCAACAGAATATTACGGAAAAGTTTTGTAAACTCTGTGCCCTCAGCAAACCTGCCCAACTTTCCAAATTTGGCTTCTTGACTTCTGATGTGGCAGACCGAACAATGCAAAAACTCTTCATTGATTTTGTGGGTCCTTCCCTCAATCTAAATCTGGACACAACATGCTGTTCGTAATTTATCCAAAGTCGTCACATGTAGAGTGTTTCAATACAAACCTCCATTCTGCTCTTATTGCCTACCATGCACATGTGCAGGATACATGGGATAGTAATTTGGTGTGGTTACAAATGGCATTCAATTATGACTGCCATGAAGGTCACAAATCAAACCCATTCCAAATCATGTTTACATACCAACCTCTCTCCAATCTTTAGTCATTAAATTACCTCTTGCCTGATGATCCAAAGGACATACGGGAGATATAGAAGGGAGATCACAAAAATCTTAAGCTTGCTCATGAGGAGAGCAAAACAATAAAGATGGATCCCCTGACCCATTCAGGGTAGGTGATAAAATGATGTGCAAGGCACATCCACAGAGCAAGACCATAGATAAGAAGGTTGGTAGCTACCTTACCGCTGGATTGGTCCCCTACAGATACAAAGGCTGTAGCATTGAAAGACCCCAGCAGTGGAGAATATGTGACACGAGCACATATATCCCATCTCAAGATAGTACACCCAAACCTACGTTAGTCTGAGTGTTATATTCCTATCCCAGGAGTTTTCACTGGTATTAGGTACCTTGTTCTGTGGGAACCTGAGGACTGATCACCCACACCTACCCCAGAACAACAAAAGCACGTAAATGCATGGTTAGCCAAAAAAATCACAAATCACTTTTATAAAAAACGGGTACTGGCTTTAAGCACACTTTGACAAAACCTAGGTACTAGTATTATGTATCCGAGAGCTCTCTAGCTAAGTTAAGCATATTCTTAACAAGAAAATTTAATAATATTAATTGTTAAGTGGAATATGATAATAGCATAAACTGTTTACACTGTTTGCCCTAGGTCTTGGTGTTTCATTTAGTCATTTGCCTTGTGCTGACCCTGGGCCCCACCTTTGAGAGGAAGAGTATGTGCCACCCCTTAAATTTATACAGTAAAAGGAATCACAAAGTCGGTGATACAAGGAAACAAAATTTTTAGGATCAGTCAATTAAAACATTCTTTTTGTTTATTATTTTGCTGTTAAATTAAAACCGAGGGGAATTTTTCGTGTTGAAGCCATTTACTACAGTATGTTTCTCCCTGGGCTTCACAGCCAGTGCAGTTAGGTCCAGGGGCCTGTTTTCACAGACTGCACATTGTTATCGGTAGACACGACACTGTGGCACCAGAAACGTGACTTGTGCCGAGTGCAGGATGCAGTCCTTGTGTATTCTTAATTCCTGTGCTGCTGCACGGTTCTCACTGCAGGCATCTGGCCGTATTTCTCCCTCCTGCAGGCAACTTTGCTGTCGCTGCATTTCCCCCCCACCCTTTTTCCTAGGAACATCATCCCAGTACAGACATTCGCCTTTGGTACCCTACTTAACTCCCTGGTGGATGCTGTCAGCCATATGGTGGTCAGTTTACAAACTAACCTAATGCCCGGATGAAATGAAAGGTGCTGCCAGCATCCTCTGGTGGCAATTACCCACAGGCCTCTCTCTTCCCTCTCCATCCTACTACTNGAAATGAAAGGTGCTGCCAGCATCCTCTGGTGGCAATTACCCACAGGCCTCTCTCTTCCCTCTCCATCCTACTACTTTCCTAGACCCTTTTAGCATAGTGTTCTTGTGCCTCCCGGACATTGTGTGTGTTATTTGTGGCTCTGGTGGTTCTTTTCGGCTCAGTCTCTAGCAGATCTGCTATATACGCGATCGTGAAATACCATACAGTGAAGGAATGTAATTCAAAAGGCGGCTAAGCCTTTTTATTTTATAATCATGTATTGTGGTAGTGAAGAAGTGGCATGTGTCAACTCAACTAGGCCAAGCAACTCCAACAACATGGCATCAGAGGCTTTTGAACTTCCCCACGAAAGGTGAGTGGCAAACTACGTTTCCTCGCTTACTTCCCCCTATTTCCACCCTTCTGGCAATGTTTAAATGAATGTGCTAATTTTTCTCTTTTTACTGTGTGTCCACAGTGGGTCAAAATTTTGGATTGAAAGTTTACTTTTAGAGTCCAGGTCCAAATAGTCAACCTTACCAAAAGTCTACTTAACTTCTGTCTCTGCCCACTCTTGCCTTCCTGCTTCAAGACAGTGGAGAAGTGTTATGTAGAAAGCAACCAATAATGATTTTATATATATATATATATATATATATATATATATATAAAACTTCATGAAATTTCTTCTAGAAAAATTTCATATGTCTAACCATTCAGCAAGAGAGTGTAAGTAAGTTCTTTTAAAAGTAGTACTCTATGTAGAATTTGAAACTGCAAGATTATGGACTCGTACTTTTTATGGTATTCTCTAGAACTTTAAAACTGCATAACCAAATATAATTTTGCTCTCCCAAAATATTTGAGTAGTTTTTATATGGTGATTTAAAAATCTAAATTTTTAATACACTGCTCACAAAAGGTTTAGCATATTCCCCCTTCGCCAATGATTATGTAATAATTATGTTTATAGTGGGAGTGGATCGTACCTATGTGTGTATCATGTAACCATAGGCATCTTCCCCTCCAGAGACATATGTATTGCACATACACAAAAACAGTAGGTTCAACCTCAGGCCTTAAAAACAGCAGCAATTAAGGAATGGGAAAANTATGTATTGCACATACACAAAAACAGTAGGTTCAACCTCAGGCCTTAAAAACAGCAGCAATTAAGGAATGGGAAAACTTGCCTCAGAAAATGCTTGAAGATCTTGTTTTTGGCATGCCTTGTCGTATACAAGCGTACCTCAGGAATCGTGGAGGTCCTACACGTTATTGATGTTTGTCAATTTCACTTGAGCAGACCATTGTTGTTATTGAAACTGATGAGATACATTTGTGTAAATTGTTTTTTGGTTATACCTTTGGTTTGTTTCATACTGGGATGATGTAAATGCGTACTGTGCTTTCCACTTCATGTGCTATTAGGAGTACAACATGAAATGTAAACTAATTGATATATTCAATATACTATCCTGGATTCTGATACAGGCTTAACTTTTTGTGAGCAGTGTATATTAATATTTTCTCTTTGGTCACACATCTCTTTTGTAGACTTAGATATAATAAAAGTGTCTGGTATTTCTGAGAAAGTTTATTCTTTAGTTCAATTGCTTTTCTGTAGCTATTTAACCTACGCCACAATCCACGATGCCGCATAGTACTATTTAACTTTCAAATTTAATTGTGACCCCCCTCTTTCCTCTGAGTTTTTGAAAGTCTACGATTCCAAATTACTGTACATACAAGGAGGGAGGAACACCTTTCAAACCTAGAGAAGGTTGTGTTTAATTTTTCCTCTGTATCAAATATTTCCTTTTACCTTAAAGTTAGAATTATTTTCTCTATATAATTATTAAACCTCGTATTAAGCTTACTGGAATTACATTCTCAAAGAGGCAACTATTTTGTAACCAGTGCAAACTTTCTTTTTATCCTGTATATAATATATGCATGTACACATTCTCAATGAATTAAAGCAATACATTAGCAGCTGCTCAAAAATATGTTTGTGGATTCAGGTATGTTTCTGCTATGATGTTTCACCAGTCTGTCATTGAAGTGACACCATCTCTTAATAGTTGTATTTGTTTAGGAATGCACAAATTGCTAATTCTCAAGCAATATTCTTGTACTTGTTGCTGAGACACTCTACTAGTTATTTATTTCTTAAGAAACAATAATAATTTAACAAAGTTTCAGCTTGTTTAAACATCTTCATCATGAAAAATACCAAGATATTAGAATGTGATATAAAAACCGCTTGAAAAATATTCTGGCTAAATGCTAAAAAAAAAAAAGGCCATTTACATGAGAGAAGAAAAATATAATGTAATGAAAAACAATGAATAAACACAATTTTTTACAGGGGAAAAAAAATACCAGTACTCGAGTAATTTTTCCATTTACTGAGAAGAGCACATTTATTTTGGTACCCTAAAATCCAAGCAAGCTAAGTGCATTCGAATATAACCTAACTTCGCCAGTTCATATAATTAAGTCACATGTGCACAGAACATGAACAGTTTAAATTTAACATTCCTAGGTACACCACAATATGAAAACAATGTTTTGGAAATCAAAATATTGTTTAGATATTTAAACACGCTGAAACTTTAGTTAAATTACAGTTGTTTCAGAAGAGATAAAATTACTGGTAAATCGGAGTCCCAGCAGCATGTACAAGAAAATTATTTGCATAAAACATCTGAAAAAGTATAATTTATGCATTCATGAACAAATTAAATTAACTATAGATGATGTCACTTCAATAAAAAACTGAATCCACAAACTTATTTTAAAAATCTATTTAATTTATATAAAATATTTACTTTCTTATGTACAGGCCAAACATAATTAAAAAATAATGAAGAATAAAACATTCCTAAAACAGAAATGCTTATAAATATTTAATTTATGAATATCTTACAGCATATGCGAAAACACTACAAATTGGATAAAAAGTATAAAAATGATGAACCACCAATGTTTACATTTTAATTCAATTTGGTGCTAAGAATAGTAGTGCTGTCATCTTGTGGTAGGTGTAAAAACCTAGGCCTACAGTAGGGTTGAGCCGATACCAGTACCGATAATTACGAAATCGGCCAATTTCGTAATTATCGAAATTTTTCACAATTCATGTTTAAATCGCTGATATTATAACCAATATTTTGCCCTAAGAATCTAAGATGATACTGTTTTCATCTTGCCATAATTGAAGTGGATTAGCGCTCTATTTGATTTTATTAAAATAATAACTATTTTTAAATAGATTTTCACTCAAGTACCTAACTGGTTGTGTTTATTTCTAAAGCAAAATTAGGCACGTTTTGCATGATTGTTTACAAAATACGTATACAACAAAACAATAGTAGCCACCATTTGCGTTTACTGAATTTTATCTCAGTTGGCAAGTTTGCCACACGAACAAAACTTAACATTTAATAAGCCTAACACATATTTAATATTAACAATAATTAATATTTACGATTACCTCCATAAACATTGTGTCTTAGTAGTTTCATGTCCAACCGCAAACACAGCGACGCATAAAAAAAATTATGTAATCTTGTAATGTTGGTTACATGCTGCACATTACTGCCACCACCGTTGGTTTGTTTGCTGTTGCTGTAGAAATATGACGGTGTTAGGTTAGGGAACGAACGTGGTGAAATTATTTACGTGAGCCAGCAAAAAACAAATAATATGACTGGAAGAAAAAGTGACATGTGAAATTTTTTTACCCTTAAGCAATACGCAAGAATGCAAGGCTGTTGGCAATATTTGCAAATTTTGGTTTCGAGAGGCGGTACATCATCGAGGTAATTTAGTACCACAAACTTAAAACGGCACCTGGAGCATACGCACCATTTGAAGCGGGAGAGCTTCCAATGACAACAGTGTCCTCCTAGGCCTGTTGTACAACTCTCAACACAACTTTCTGGCAGATAAAACGCCCCTAGCCATGCCATAATTGCGAGTACTTCACAAATTTCAGATAACAATTGTGTCGCTACATGCTCATCAATCCTGATGTAAACAGGTCCAAACCTAAATTTCATAACGTGTATGAATTAAAGGAAAAAAGTAAACCTTATCCTTCATCACATGCCCGCACTGTGAAAATAAATAGTCTCATTGGAAAAATCATTTGCACAGACCTTTTACCATTTAGTATTGTGGAAAATGAAGGTAGGTTGAATACTACAAATACATTATATGCATAATTCATATGTGCATCACATATTTTCATATTTTTTTACATCAATTTAGATTATTTTTGTCTTAAAAATATGCTTAATTACTAACTAGTAAGTGGTTCCTAGATTTTGATTTATCTTAATAGTTTAGCCTATCACTGAAACAATAAAAACATAGACAAATAAAATTTTCTTAACTAAATGTTTTAAAAACAAAGTTTTTAATTTTTCCAAAAATGAAAAAATATTATTTTTTCTTGTGAAGGCAGTATTGATATTGGTATCGGCAAAATCGGAAAAGGCTCACCTCTAGCCTGTAGTATCCATGTTTGCCTATTTGCGTTTCCTAGGCATGTTTTGTGATTTCTAGTTCACTACTGCAAAACAACCTACTTTTTACCAACACTTCCATAGAAAACTGTATGCAAGTAGTTGGTTTGGTTACAACTACAGCAAAAAAAATTAATTGAACAGAATGACTGGTATGTATACTGCAAAGAAAAATGTATCCTCTTTGCCTTGTTTGTTCCTAACATGTTATAAAAGAATTACATACTAACCTCCTGCAGCAGTTTAGAAACCTACGTTTACGAACATTATAAGTTACAAAATATACTTCATCTTCCATAATGAGAATTTTTACAGAGGGTCAAACAAAGCAAGTTACAAAACAATACCTCACTAATTTCACAAAGATTTGTGCTAAAGAAATTGTGTTGCATTATCCCAGTACACCTTATTTTTGGGAAGGAAAATTCTTTTAAATAAGTGAGTTTTATGCAATAAAAATGGTATCACGGAAACCACTTTTACAATTTCCAGAATTTTCACAAAATTTCCTGACATTTCTCAAATTTTGCCTTGACCACCAACTTCCTTTACTTTTCCAGGTGGGGGCCACAGTCGCTGAGCAGTTAGACTGCTCGCCTCCCACAAAGGCGAACTGGGTTCACTCCGGACTCTCACAAGCGGGAATCGTGCCGGACGATGACGCTGGTTGGCAGATTTTCTCAGGGATCTCCCGTTTACCCAGCCATTTCATTCCGGCACTGCTCCATACATACCTCACTTCAACCTCATCGGCTATCAAGACCTCAATGCTAAGAATCGCTCAACTGTCTTCACTAACTCTTCACTCACTTTTCCAGGTTTTTCAAATTTTCCTGGTTGCCAGACAACCTGCCATAGAAAAGAGTAGAGAAGAATTTCTACCAGCAAATATGGCAGGGCACAGGGGAAAATAAAATGAACCTGTAAAAAACCACTACACTGCTCACCCCCAAAAGTAGAGTTCCTGAGTGATGTGCATGATATCACCCCCCACTTTCCCACTGTGCCAGCTGACTTCGCCGCAGATGGCCTATTACTGTTTTCATGGAAAANTATCACCCCCCACTTTCCCACTGTGCCAGCTGACTTCGCCGCAGATGGCCTATTACTGTTTTCATGGAAAAGTTTGTCGAACTGGATGCTTGTCTGTGAAATAGTGTTTGGCTTTCTGCTGTACACTTTAGAGTAGCCCCTCGACATGATGGCGACATCTAACACCTGCAACCAACGACAAAACTGTTACAAACTGTTGTCATACATTTCAAATATAATTTCCTACCATAGCAGCAGCTATTAAATATTGCAAGACAAGTCATCAATTCCCTGAACTAAGCCATCCAAAGGCACCCGTAATTTCCAATACAACTATATACCACAAAAAAANACAAGTCATCAATTCCCTGAACTAAGCCATCCAAAGGCACCCGTAATTTCCAATACAACTATATACCACAAAAAAAAGGTTAACACACTTCTTTTAATAACCACATTCATGAAAAGAATAGTATTCAAGGTATCTCCAATTGACAGACATTACATACATTCAGCCTGAAAAACTGTGCAAACTGACATGGAAATACTGACACCACCACAAACTCAAAAACATCAGCCACATTACAAACTTGGANAAAAACTGTGCAAACTGACATGGAAATACTGACACCACCACAAACTCAAAAACATCAGCCACATTACAAACTTGGAAAAACCAGTATAGTTCATTCCAATGCACTGTATTCATACACACTCAGTGTAATAATCTTTTGCATGTGGACTATTTCGTACTAGGCATCACCAAAACCCGTATTTTCTCCCTGCTTTTATTTATATTAATTGTAAATGAAATATTATAACATAAAGACAAAATGTATGTTAACGTTCAATTTAATAAAAAATAAGGTATTATTAACACAAGAATAAAACGGTTGGTAATACACGACATATTTACGAAACAATAAAGCACATCCTGCATGGGGTAATTTTAGTGAAAAGAAACTGTGAACCAATGGATGAAATTATATCTATAGATTTCAGCATGGTATCACCCACACAAAAACAAATATGCTTAAAAACTGTTAAATACATTCCTATAAAACAAGAAACTCTGAAAACTTAGCTCAACAACACTGAAAATCAACTAAATATGGAATTAAAGCTATACTATAGACTCAAATTGTTTGTTATAATTCTATCCCCGTATAGAGATAAGAAGTGCTACCCTCCCTTTTCAATTTCCAAAAGAAATTAAAATGTTACTTAATAAATTAATACTTATTANGAGATAAGAAGTGCTACCCTCCCTTTTCAATTTCCAAAAGAAATTAAAATGTTACTTAATAAATTAATACTTATTATGACTTCAAATAATGAAAGCTAATATAAAAGCATCCATGGGATACCCTATGAAGTATTATATAATTAACATAAGCATTTCAAGCCTTAAGATTTGTGTCAATGTTAAGAACTTATGCTGTGCTTGTTTTAATCCTTAAGACACATTGTTCAAATGTGTAATTTGTGTGTTAACCTCTGTGCAATTAAGATTATTTTTATATTAATTAAAAGTGTTACTGTTTATTGTCAGCCGTGTAAAAATTAAACTGTAACTGACCCCCCAGCGAGTTCAGGCTCATTGGGACCTAAAGGAAATAAAAAAATAAAATAAATAATTACAAAGAAGAAACACTGTACAGGACTGCTGACAGAAACAAAAATTTTAAGTTAAAAAAATTATGATGATCAAAGAATGGAAATACTTTCAAGACGGCTGTGGCGAAGTATATTCATAATCACTTGCAAATACTGGAAAATCATATTGAGCCAGCAAACACACAAAATACACTATTATTTCTCCAAACAACTAATAACTGAACTAGAACACTATATCCCCAAGTACCCACACCACACACTCCCAGACAATATAATAATCTCACCTTAAAATTACCAAACAAACTCAACGACGTTTTTTTACTAACTGGCGATTAGGAACACAAAATGTAAACATCAAACATTGAACCGCCATGTTCTGATTTCATGCTTCAAAATACCATCTTCCAAACAAAATAATGAAACACGGCAAACTAGGACAGATCATTAATCCTGTGTCATAACTTCGATTTTATTTTCAAACGTGAAAAAACATATTTCCTTCACTATTTAGAATCTTTTCGCACTAAACTTGACAAATGTAAGCTCCCGAACAGTCCGAAAAAGCGCAGCACATATATTAAATACATTGTGTAAAATAAAAACCTATAAAATATAATTTAAATTTATTTATTAATAATTATCCATGCATCAGCAAAATTAAACATGTGAGCACACTAAGAAATAAAACTAATTACATTAAATCAAATTTCAATACACCAACTTTGTAACGTATAATGGTGAATTAAACATAGAACAAATACATTACAGAGAGGAAAAAAAGAGACATTAAACATTCCGATCAAACTATAATTTTAATAAAATTTTAAAATAAAACAAAGCCAACGATAAACTCTTATATTCCGAAATCAATAAAAATAAACGCAAATTCTGATTTGTTAGTTAAATATTATTTCATATTTTGACAATTCAATTCACCTGTAAAACAATTTAAAGGTATGTAATAAAACATACAAATTTCCTCAATACTCTTATTTATACGATCTAATGACAAAATAAAGGGGTTCACCCCTAACACAAATAGCTAGAAATAATAAGAAGCCAGTAGTAGAAATTTTGTCAACGAATAGGGTCAAAACCTTACCTAACACGATGACGCTTCTTTATCCTCCATAAGAAAATATTTTGGAAGTTTTAAGTTTAAGACAACTTAAGACAACGATGACAGATTTATAAATATATATATATATCTTTGAAGTTTATCAAATTACAGAAACACAAACATTTCAATATACATTTTTAAATTATAATTTTACAATTTCTAAAAAAATATATTAATTCGTACTGACATGCTTACAAAATTAAAGCCAAAACAAAAAAAATAAAAAACAAATTTCATTTTGGCAGTATAATTAGAATCAATGAGAATCACACACTAGAATCCGATCCAATTGATCTAACTTAGGCAGTAACATCTTTATTGTGTTCGTGTAAATTTGAGCGCTTAAAGATTACTGTCTTAGAGCTTTTCATTGTGTAAATACCTTAATGCGCTGAAGTAGTTTTTAAATTTTTTTGCAGGAGCACTAGTGGCACCAAGAGAATTCCATTAAATGTAAAACATCCATATTAACTANGAGATAAGAAGTGCTACCCTCCCTTTTCAATTTCCAAAAGAAATTAAAATGTTACTTAATAAATTAATACTTATTACGACTTCAAATAATGAAAGCTAATATAAAAGCATCCATGGGATACCCTATGAAGTATTATATAATTAACATAAGCATTTCAAGCCTTAAGATTTGTGTCAATGTTAAGAACTTATGCTGTGCTTGTATTAATCCTTAAGACACATTGTTGAAATGTGTAATTTGTGTTAACCTCTGTGCAATTAAGATTATTTTTATATTAATTAAAAATGTTACTGTTTATTGTCAGCCGTGTAAAAATTAAACTGTAACTGACCCCCCAGCGAGTCCAGGCTCATTGGGACCTAAAGGAAATAAAAAAATAAAATAAATAATTACAAAGAAGAAACACTGTACAGGACTGCNCCAGGCTCATTGGGACCTAAAGGAAATAAAAAAATAAAATAAATAATTACAAAGAAGAAACACTGTACAGGACTGCTGACAGAAACAAAAATTTTAAGTTAAAAAAATTATGATGATCAAAGAATGGAAATACTTTCAAGACGGCTGTGGCGAAGTATATTCATAATCACTTGCAAATACTGGAAAATCATATTGAGCCAGCAAACACACAAAATACACTATTATTTCTCCAAACAACTAATAACTGAACTAGAACACATATATCCCCCAAGTACCCACACCACACACTCCCAGACAATATAATAATCTCACCTTAAAATTACCAAACAAACTCAACGACGTTTTTTTACTAACTGGCGATTAGGAACACAAAATGTAAACATCAAACATTGAACCGCCATGTTCTGATTTCATGCTTCAAAATACCATCTTCCAAACAAAATAATGAAACACGGCAAACTAGGACAGATCATTAATCCTGTGTCATAACTTCGATTTTATTTTCAAACGTGAAAAAACATATTTCCTTCACTATTTAGAATCTTTTCGCACTAAACTTGACAAATGTAAGCTCCCGAACAGTCCGAAAAAGCGCAGCACATATATTAAATACATTGTGTAANTCGCACTAAACTTGACAAATGTAAGCTCCCGAACAGTCCGAAAAAGCGCAGCACATATATTAAATACATTGTGTAATATAAAAACCTATAAAATATAATTTAAATTTATTTATTAATAATTATCCATGCATCTGCAAAATTAAACATGTGAGCACACTAAGAAATAAAACTAATTACATTAAATCAAATTTCAATACACCAACTTTGTAACGTATAATGGTGAATTAAACATAGAACAAATACATTACAGAGAGGAAAAAAAGAGACATTAAACATTCCGATCAAACTATAATTTTAATAAAATTTTAAAATAAAACAAAGCCAACGATAAACTCTTATATTCCGAAATCAATAAAAATAAACGCCAATTCTGATTTGTTAGTTAAATATTATTTCATATTTTGACAATTCAATTCACCTGTAAAACAATTTAAAGATATGTAATAAAACATACAAATTTCCTCAATACTCTTATTTATACGATCTAATGACAAAATAAAGGGGTTCACCCCTAACACAAATTGCTAGAAATAATAAGAAGCAAGTAGTAGAAATTTTGTCAACGAATAGGGTCAAAACCTTACCTAACACGATGACGCTACTTTATCCTCCATAAGAAAATATTTTGGAAGTTTTAAGTTTAAGACAACTTAAGACAACAATGACAGATTTATAAATATATATATCTTTGAAGTTTATCAAATTACAGAAACACAAACATTTCAATATACATTTTTAAATTATAATATTATAATTTCTAAAAAAATATATTAATTCGTACTGACATGCTTACAAAATTAAAGCCAAAATAAAAAAAAAATAAAAAACAGTTTTCATTTTGGCAGTATAATTAGAATCAATGAGAATCACACACTAGAATCCGATCCTATTGATCTAACTTAGGCAGTAACATCTTTATTGTGTTCGTGTAAATTTGAGCGCTTAAAGATTACTGTCTTAGAGCTTTTCATTGTGTAAATACCTTAATGCGCTGAAGTCGTTTTTAAATTTTTTTGCAGGAGCACTAGTGGCACCAAGAGAATTCCATTAAATGTAAAACATCCATATTAACTANAGTTTTTAAATTTTTTTGCAGGAGCACTAGTGGCACCAAGAGAATTCCATTAAATGTAAAACATCCATATTAACTAAACAAAGTTGATGTGAACCAAGAACAATGAATTGTGTTCTAGAGTTCACTTGTGACCATTGGAGCTACCACAGTCGACAGACGACCTGGACAACACAGCGCCCCTGTTGAACATATCACCCACGAGTCTGGCGATAAGGTGACGACAAGATTGGAACACACCCACCCTCGCTGTCATCGACTATGTGACTGAAGTGGTCACCTTCCCTTATTCACTCCAGGAGGTATCGTGGTGGCTGGAATCTGGCAGCCTGCATTGTGGGACTGCTTGTGGGGCATAGCTGACAAACATTCAGTATGTTGGTATAGGGCATCATTAAATACAACATGCGATCTCAACTCCTACATATTGAGGGCAATCTGAACAGTAACCACTACATCCGGGAGGTTTTAGAACCAATGTACTGCCCCTCATTCAAGGAACTCCGCCCAGCATATTTCAGAGCAGGACAATGCCTGACCACATGTGGCGAGGAATGTGCGAGCCTTCTTCGATGTACGAAAGGACCACTGCTTCACTGGCCTACACATTCGCCTGACATGCCACCCATCGATCATTCCTTGGCTATTGTTGGTAGGCGACTTGTACGTCACAGTCCTCCAGCAACCACTGTTGATGCTTTGTGCACTCGCATACAAACAACACGGAGAGAGATTACCCAGGAACATGTGTGGGATTACCAATCCCAAGATATTAAGGGGCTCTGATTGAAGCACATGGGGGCTTCACACCATACTTAATCCTCAAGGACAGAGTACATTTACAGTTCTGAAATCCTACTCGATTGTGTATTGTCATGATGTGAACCAGGCATCCATGAGTGCTCTTGTGANACATTTACAGTTCTGAAATCCTACTCGATTGTGTATTGTCATGATGTGAACCAGGCATCCATGAGTGCTCTTGTGATCACTTGCACATCCACAGTCCTTTAATCCACCTAGCCAATACCAGACCGAGGCGGAAAACACCCAGTCCCGAGAACGATAGAATGTGCTGGCGAGAGCAGAATGCACTCACCTCATCATCATGTAGTAGGTGTTTTAAGTGACCATCTTGCTTTAATTACATCTAGAGGTAAATCTCATAGGCAATTAACAAGCGGTTCAACACCACCGTGTTGCAATGCCATAGCGGTCAGGCGCACCATCAATTGGAGGGAACATCGGGACCCCAGTTTTATTGCTGTTGTCAGTTGCCACTTCCACATAACTACACTCAAACACTTGATCTTTTAAAAACTGACATTATTTTCAATGAAAATACAGGTTCCATCCTTAGTTAGGCTATGTCTACAATAAGTATAACTGAAGGAATAACCAAGAATTTTAATTTGCATAGCGGAGGATTCAGTTAAACATAATATTTGTACATCCAAGTTGCATTCTGCTGATAATTTGCCCAAACACACAGAAAGTTCATCCACTTTGATTGTCAAATCTCTAATATTCTGATAGAATAAATACGAATTATTTTGATTAATTATTGCAATTTTTTTATACTTGAACAATTAATGAATGTTTATGGTTTTGAGTCTGAAAATAAAACTTCACTGTAACATGAATTAGACCTTATGGGCATGAACTCCTTTACCCTAGATTATTTCCACAGNCTGAAAATAAAACTTCACTGTAACATGAATTAGACCTTATGGGCATGAACTCCTTTACCCTAGATTATTTCCACAGTGTCCAATGATAAACCTGGATTTTTAAAAGTAGATTCATGGTATGTAAGAATTTTCCTGGCAATGAGGTCAGCGTGTTTCCCCTTGCCAGCACACCTAAGATGCATACCATGCCTCATGTGGTCAGCCCTGGTTATTTCCTCAAGTCCAATCACAACAATGTGGCTGAGTCTGCTATACCTTGCACAGCACCACCGGGAAGTGTTAACCTTCCTATGTAACGAAGGTGTGTCATGCCATTGCAGTGCCCCACAGACCAACACATTGGTGTGACTGGCGGCCCTGCAATGTTCCTGATGTCTCCTCTAAATGTATATGTGTTGTCCTGGTAAGTGCTGTTGCCTATTCCTCCGACAATAAAACCCTGATCTGACTTTCAAAAATATTCATTTAACATTTTTACATCTTTTGCCACAATGCCAATGCCTGCATTAGGTATACAAAACGTTATTAATTCATAATCCTCGTCCAGTTTGTTTTTAATGTGCTCTCCTAGGCATCTCGCATGACTGCTTCCAAAAATCAGTAATTTCCTCTTGGCCCTTGCTGGGTTATTGAGGGCTGGGAGGGGGATGACCTCAACTTCTGACTGCAGAAAATTTAAATGTAAAATTTATGAAAACTGACGTTTTCAAATTGAAATTGTGTAGATGTTTTCTCCATAAATTAAGTAACTTACTCGAACAAATATAATTCAGTTTTGCTATGTAAAATCCAACAAATATATTATTATGTATTGTATAAAGGCAGGATAATGTGTGTATACAGAATTTTCGAAATATAAAGTGACGAAAAAATGCTGGTGAAACAAAAGTGTCAAGGATGATGAAAAACAAGGAAATGTTGAGATTAATTTAATAATAAATAAAATTGAACTTTCATAAATTTCTGTTAACAAATATCATTAATATAATCTAAAGAGTTACAAAAATATTTCGCCAACTATCCCAGCAAACCAAGTAGTGATTCAGCTTCCTTCAAAAAGTATAAAATTATATAGAACATAATGCGAACACGCTTTGTATTATTTCAACATAACCTGTGGGCCCCCTGAAATGCAGTTCTCGGAAAAAAAATTTCTTTACAATTTTCCGAAAAAATGCGATTCTTTATAATTACCGATCTGCATAATACATCTTGCAATGAAACTTATATTTGTAATATGCTCTAATGAATACTGTCTTATCTATGCTCTGTGCAGAGCCTTATTAGTATAATTTTAACTTCCCTAAACAATGTCCTACTCCATCAAATGTGAACTTAACTTCCAAACTTCCAACAAAATCTTTAAAAAATTCTGACAAACCCTTTATTTACGCAAATAAATTACGGCCACAATCATTCCTTTTTCCTAACCAAATGTATAGGTAAACAACACATCATTCACATTTTAGTGTAACATTTAATATAATTGTTATAATATTATACACTTTATAACTGCCATGTTTGTGGATATAGTGCTGCACTCTGCAGGCGTCGAAATCGCTAATATACTGCAAAATACGTGAAACGTTATTTCGTTTTTTTTTTTGTTAATTATACTTAACAGTGATATTGGCTTATAATTATTATAATTAATTAAATTTAACAATAAATATAAGGTTTGTTTAAAAAAAAATTTTGATTATGGGAAGGGCTCTAAGCTCTCAGCGATTGACGTGGACCACTCCTCCGTTGTCTGGCATGGCCACTGTCATCCCGTCATCGGCCCACAGTCNAGCTCTCAGCGATTGACGTGGACCACTCCTCCGTTGTCTGGCATGGCCACTGTCATCCCGTCATCGGCCCACAGTCGCTGCATTAGTGTGGCCTGCATAAAACGCACGTCGTGCATCCCGATGCGTGTCCGCATCGTTCACTTGGAAACGGGTCATGACACAATACCGAGTGATCCAACCGAGTGACTGTGGTGTCACTATAGAGATATGTGTGATTAGAATAGGAATCAAGTGTTAGAATGTGTATTAAATAGCATTACAATGTATCGCCCTACTGTCAAATGTTCGTGAAATTCGCCCATAGGGGGTNGTTAGAATGTGTATTAAATAGCATTACAATGTATCGCCCTACTGTCAAATGTTCGTGAAATTCGCCCATAGGGGGTTTGCGAAGTAATCGCATAATAAATGCATGCTACATGCATATTTTATGAAGTGTAGAGTAGCAAAGGTACGGTATTTGAAGTGTTCTATATAATTTTCTGAGTGCAATTGTATGTCTAATCAAGCCAATTAGTGATGTGGAAAATAATTATTCTTTCTTTCAACCTGACCGTTCTAGTCGTAGAGTGCCTCAAAACTTCCCACNATTAGTGATGTGGAAAATAATTATTCTTTCTTTCAACCTGACCGTTCTAGTCGTAGAGTGCCTCAAAACTTCCCACATGCTCATCAAGGCAACACATAATCATGTTTTGTATTTAAATTAGTGCTTAATTAAGAACTCTTAACTCTCTACAGTATTACGAAAACTCACTCCGAACATTTCAGTGTTTTATGTTTATATCTTTCAAGATCAATGTTAATGAGGTCTGCTGGTTAAATTACCTCGCTGAGTGAAACAAGCTCTTGGTAAAGATGCAGTTTGCCTGCGCCATCTCCAGCAGTCTGATTCCAAGAGGTCTTAGGTGCTGCACGTGTGTCGCACCATGGGGGGCATTCATACTTTGTTCTGAACACTCAAAGGGCAATAGGTTAACATAATTTACTGGAACTTTTAGTTAGTTTACCAACAGTTTTACCAGCGTTCGCAGCTTTCCTCCGTGTGCTCAATTTACTGACCCTGGAGGATTAATTACTATTGTAAGTTTTCATGCCATTCTTGGCACTTTTTTACTATAGTAACGGTCGCTGGTAGGCCTTGTTAGTCAGGTCCGCTTTAATTTGTATTGTATACATGTAACTGTGTACACTATTCTGCAATACTATTTACTTGAGTTGACAGAAACTTGTGAGTTCTCATTTAGTGTTGTGCTTCGGGTCCTGGCCCTATCCAGGAAGTCGTCGACGCTTCAAGGAGGCATCCTTCATTTATAAGGTAATAGGCAATACAAAGGCATGCTGGGGAGACTGAATACCCTGGCAATACAGGATGATTCTAAAATCATGGGACAAATATTGAAGGGTGGTAGGGCTAACTAAAACGAACAATTATTGTATAGGAATATATGGGCGGAAGTGACGCGCTGAGGCACAAACAAAAAACATAACACATTAATGGAAACATAAAAGCATACTTAATGAGTGATTATGTGCATGAGCAATGAGCAATGTTAAAACAGTTGCTGGAAATTTATCCACCAACAGTAACACATGCTTGGTGATCTCTACATATGGCATGATTGGCTGACAATTTTGGCGATAGTTGAGCGCAGTCAAATGTTGCGCCAGTGACCTGCTGCATCAGCTAACAAAGCATTTGCGCTTGAGAGTTCGGCCGTGATGGGCGATTTCACGAATAGCGAAAAGGCAGACATGCATCTAATGTACAGTGCTGCTAATGGTACCGGCAGAGCAGTGCTACGGCTGTATCAAGAATGCTTTCCACATAGATGCATGCCGAACCACAAAATGTTTGAGCAATTACATCTGCAACTTTGTGAAAACAGCTCATTTCAGTATGGAAGTCCGCAATTACCTAGATGCTACTTTTGGGGTGTGCTGTATTGGGCGTGGTGGGCCAGTCCGATGGCCACCACGATCGTCAGATTTAATGAGTCTCAATTTTTTCCTATGGNTGAGTCTCGATTTTTTCCTATGGGGGTATTTGAAAGCCCTCATTTACGAGACTCCAGTTGATTCCATTGAAGATCTCGTCGCTCAACTATCCTGTGCGGCTGCACGCGTGCGTGAAATACCCGGCGTATTTGAATCTGTTCGCCAATCACCCCACCGATGCTACCAAGCTTGCATTACTGTCAGTGGTAGCAATTTTGAGCAATTATTATAAACATTGCTGTAAAAAGGCAATTAGCAGCGGTGTTGTAAATAAACAATGTGTGGCATTTAATGTGTTACTTTTGAGTTTGTACCTCAACGCGTCACTCCCACCCATGTATTCCTATACAATAATTGTTTGTTTTAGTGAGCTGTACCACCCCTCAATGTTTGTCCCATGATTTTAGAATCATTCTTTATATTACGTTTTCCTGTAAATTTGTACAATGTGTGTCAGGGTTTATAGACGCATGGTCGTACGGTCAATTATCCTGAGGACTGTGACTTCGTGCTCACCCAGTGAGCTGGCGCTCATTCTATTGAAAATAGGAATATTGTGTAATATTCTGACTTTTCTTAACATAGTCACCGGACGACGCCCGATATACTATTCTCGACCACTCAGGTAACTTTAGGATATGTCCTTATTGATAAATATGAAATTACTTTATATTGGCGGAACCAGATTTTACTTATGGCTGTATAGGGGTCTGTGGCTATAACCGAGAAAAGTGTACTGAGTGAAGTAGGGCCTACTATGAAGTTTTTCAAGTTTGTGGCGAACAAAGTTTGAAGATGACTATTATTAGTTACCAGCCTCGTAGAGGCTTAATTTTTATTATCTCATTATTATGACATTCTTTAAATAATGAATATTATTGCGTGCGCCTTGAAGTACGAAGTGCTTTTGAAGAAAAAGATTGTGGAATATGATTGTGAAGAGCACTTTGGCCGGTACTGCCAACATTACAAAGGGTAATGCCACTGGGCATGATACTGCTATAACGAAGCTGACATTTTGTTGATTGTTTACATAGCCCAATTAACATTAGCAATTGATGTAAGTTGCATTGTGGCCTGGAGAGCTAATTGGATTGAAATATCGTTTTAATATATATTAATACATATATATTTTAAAATAAACATGTAAGCTAATTTATTGGTATTTTATTAAGCTTTTAGACAAGCCCTGGAAGTGAAAANATATATTTTAAAATAAACATGTAAGCTAATTTATTGGTATTTTATTAAGCTTTTAGACAAGCCCTGGAAGTGAAAACTCTTCTAAGAACTAATTAAAAAATTTCTTGTTTTTCACATTTCTCAAATTAAGTATGTTTTTAATAATATAAACTTATTTTAATTCGACATTTTGACATTTTTAAGTTGCCACAAATAACCTAAACAAACACAGAAACTGATATAAATTAGTTTTTGTATCATACAAAATTTTGTTGGTTTTACACATTTCACAATCATAGTGATTAAGCCAATAAAATATTTCTAACAGTGCTGTAGAAACACAAAAAAAATATACCAGAATAATTATGAGTATATTTGAAAGGCTAACACGGAGGTTGCGAGAGTGAGCACTGAATGAGCATCGTTGTTCACTCTCCCTGTTGTGCACACTCTTCCCTATGACAGCAAAGAGGAGGGACTGTGGCGTCAAGAGTGGGCGAGAGGGACACACTTGACTAATTGGGAGACAGCTTAAAGGTATTCATAATAGTTTCCTTCAGAAAAGCCCCTATTCTGAATAATTACTGAAAAGGAATTTACAGTATAGTTTTGATAAGTATGAGCAATGAAATGAACTCTGGAGTATCTTAGGGGAATGAAGCAATAGTTGCATATCCAAAAATATACTTATGTGCAAAAATAAACTGCGGTATTGTCAAACCGGTACAAAGCATACTAACATCTTTGAGATCTAAGAGTACAGTAAGAATACAGGAAAGCTGTACAAGACTGACCAAGAAAAGAATTTAAGGGACTGCAACCTGATACTGGCTTTTTATATGGAAGTGATATTGGTAATTATCAAGTTTAGGGGCTTTTCTGAAAAAAACAATAAAAATTCAAAATTATGATATATTTCTACTCTACTAATCACGTAGAACACGAATATACTAGGGGCGTAGCTTTAAAATAAGTACAACATATTTTAAAAAATTGAACAAAATTGCGAAATGAAAAGTATAGCCAGTTTGTTTACGTTTCTGAGCGTCCTAGACCAACAAAAGTTGCATTAATGGGTTCTGCACAGCTTACCTTGTTCATATTCAAGACGCAGTAATATTAAAATAAGTAGAACATATTAAAAAAACTTGCGAAATATGTTTGTTTACGTCTATTAACATCAGAGGAATTATACCAGCCCCCTACCTAGGTGAGTCTATTTACATTCTTTTGGTGTGTTTTACGGTTCCTTTAAATCNTTAACGTCAGAGGAATTATACCAGCCCCCTACCTAGGTGAGTCAATTTACATTCTTTTGGTGTGTTTTACGGTTCCTTTAAATCCCTACAATCCTACATTCGTACTTTAGTGTAAAATCCAAACATCCTAGGTTAGTGTAAAACCCTACAACCCTAGGTTAGTGTAAAACCCAAAAGACCTAGGTTAGTTTAAAAATGTAAAATAGTGATTCATCCATCGTGGGGTTAGGTTCTGTTAGGTTAGGTGGGCACGTATTACGAAATTAGTCGGACGTTAATGCCCCTAGTATATTCGTGTTCTGCATCATTAGTAGAGTAGAAATATATCATAATTTTGAATTTTGTTGTTTTTTTTCAGAAAAGCCCTTAAACTTAATAATTACCGTGGCATCCATGGGAATTTGGGGGTTTTTGAGCGGGGACAGTTTTAGCATATGGGGAAATACAACCGAGTCCATCTGCTCAATACTATCAAGTAGTACACTTGAGCGGATGGGCTCAATTGTATGTCCTGATACTGCATATGGTATTGGGAAATGCACCTACCTCATCCACCTAATTGTACTCATTTACGCTATTTACTCCGGGTATACATACTACAAGATGATGCTTCCTGCTATCATATTACACTTCTATCGTGCACTGAAGTAAATTGTAATATAATGCACTGCTATCTGAATAATAAAGAAAAACGGCATACCTCATTATTGATGAATAAAATTTTTCTGAAAATCTATTGACACCTTGTTTAACACGATGGCTAGTTGAGTAAATCACAGAAGATGGTAACAAATTTCAGTATAAAGCTAAATGAAAAAAAATATATAAATAACTGCAAAAATGTTGTTGAAGATTAATTTTTTGGTGAATTAATCAGTGCCTTGTTTACAACGGTGTCAGGGTGGGTGAATTACAGAACATTGTATAAAAGCGTGAACATAACACACACACAAAATACACAAAACATCCATATAACTACATACAAACTTTTCCATCCAATTAAATTCCTTATTAATAAAGGCAACCCAAGGTAATTTTTGTTGTGGCGACATTTTTTAAAAAAGTGGGGAAATATCTGGAAAAAATTGTATATATTCTTGAGGTCTACAGGTGTTTAATTATTATTTGTCAGACATGCAATTTCCAGTTTGGTCTGAGATAATTTTTATTTGAAGATAAATATCTATTTTATACATGTTTTTGGGATGCTGTGCTGGCATCCCACAATGTTTTGTAATACACGCACATAGTACAGAAAATTGCTATTTTTTTTCCACTTCGGGCTGTTTTTCTATTTTTACAAAAAAATACCAATTTTCAGAATCTTTTAACACTATTCCTGAAAAGTTGTCATTCTACATAACTACTTACCCTGTCTAAAAAAAAATAAATTGAAACCACATTTAAAAAAACGTTAAATGTAAATTATATGCAGTTTGTATGTTTGTTTGTTTTATTACGCCTGTAAGATCTTTTTTCAATACATAGCTGTCCAAAGATATTGGAAAAGTTAAATAAGTCAAANTATTTCTTCCAAGTAAGCAGAGTTGTTTTTTTTACCTCCCTTGTGTTGCAGTCTCAAGCAAACAAATTTTTAATTGCCATGTCATTTATTTTGTAATTGTGACTCACATTTCATGTGTGTTAATTTTCACAGGATCTTGCAGAATGGGTGCTTTGCGGTGTCCCATGTGTTGCAAAAGAAAATTCAGGACTCAAATGTCTTTGAAGTACCACATATTGAGTTACATGTACAACATTTTCTGCACACTATGTTCGAGGAGGGTTGAAAATATGCAGGAACTAATAGACCACCTGGAAGTCGGTTGTGAGGAAGCATATTCAGCAAGCTTGGAGAGCGTTCCTACTTCAAAAGACACCATGGTCCAAACACAGGTCTGTTAACACAGCTTTTGCTTAGTATCTGCATATTTAAAAAAAAAAAAATTTAATTGTAATCTTTTAATTTAGTGATTGATAAAAGGTTTTTGTAAAATGTGTTGTTGTTTATTTAGTTCAGTGACAATCAATTTTGACCATAACTGCAGTGCAGTGGCTATGATTTTCTCCACAGTTATGTGCATGCGCTTCTGTGGAATTCTTTCATCACTCTTATTAGAAATAAAAACATTTATTTGCGATCACTTTCCGTGTGTAGTGCCAGTAGAAAATAGTAATACAGTTCCTTCATGGTTCTAAGAGTATTCTAGAAAAGTATCAGTCCTTAACAACGTGTATTCAAATACAAACTCAGATGGGCAGATTACAGCAATATTGGCAGGCAATTTAGTTCTATGTTGTAACATTTTATTAAAGACTTTAATTTTTGATTTGGTGTCACTGAAATTATGATACTGATCACACTGAAGTAAGAATCAGCTTAAAAATCTTTCATATTTATTTATTATGGGCCACCCAACAGTGGAGACTATAAACAGGATAACACACACAAATAAACACATAGAAAACAGAAAATGACACATTCACATNACCCAACAGTGGAGACTATAAACAGGATAACACACACAAATAAACACATAGAAAACAGAAAATGACACATTCACATGAAAAAACACCATGTTGCTTACTTAATTATAAATATAAAAAATCACAAAAACATAACATATATGACATATTGACAAACAAACAGAATATAGAGTTTACTCATACATACAATACAACCATAACACAAAACACCAAAATGAAATAAAATAAAACAAATTAAAAGAAACAAACAACAATTATTCAGTTTAAANAACCATAACACAAAACACCAAAATGAAATAAAATAAAACAAATTAAAAGAAACAAACAACAATTATTCAGTTTAAACCAATAATAGTTATTATCAAATATAGATTGTACTAACTTCTACTACTGCATCTTGTAACGACGCAATATATATTAATTATCAGGATACGTGGTTCATGTTCTTTCGTTTTGCAAAGTTTCGTAATATTTTATTGAGATTCAGAATTAAAGTCGTGGTAGTTTGCTTATAGTGGAATAACGTTTATCGGGCATCCGTTTGCCGTTTCGAAAGTCGTAGTTTTCAGTTAGCGTCATCATTAGATTAGAAACTTTGTGACAGCGTCATCAGGTTTTGTTCGAGAAGTTGGATTATCTTTTACCTACAATGTAGTTTGAATGGTTATGCAGAAGCTTTCCGAACTGCATGCCAACAGTTTTTATTTCTAGATTATTTGATACAGATGATGATGCAGTTCAGATGGGCTGGCAGCCATGCCCTTATCTGCGGAGAGGGGAGGCGATAGGCCTGCAGCATAAATACTCTGTGTGTCTGTCGCCTGAAAAAGAGATGTAACAACGGACTGTCGATAACCAGTACTCGCCGAGACCGCGTCGGGCATTTTGCATAACCCCCACACCGGCAAACAAAAACTTGCTCGTTTATTTCTCCGCCGGTGTGGGAGGTTGCTACCTCTGTATTTTCTTGCAAGGTAAGTTTTCGAGAAGTAAATGAACAATTAAACGACTGTGGCGCTGCTCTCTGTTAGTTGGTCTGTAAACCAGTTCGTACTCTGCATACCTGACGATTGCATGTGAACTGTTTTATTGGAATGATCAATAAAAGTACAGAGTAATAAACAAACATTGGACTTTATTTATATTTATTGGCGCCTTTAAAGTTTAATGTTACTACCAACTGAGCTAACCGAGTGGTAATTTCCATTCGTCATACCCAGACGTGGAATGCTACGAACATAGCGGCCCTAAACAGCGTGGTGCCACATTACAAACATGGCGCCTTAACGTGCTGCTGCATCGTTACAATCTCTACTTTTTTTCTTCACAAAACACAAGGACTCGCAAACACACAATTCCATTGCGATCAGTGCAATTACATGAAAAGAAAACATGTTTGACACACTCAATTCCAATTTACGTACACAATAAGATATTTCACCATGTAAAAATAACATAGCCTATGTCATTCTGGAAAGTAATGCTATCTATATCTATTATAATGTTTAAATAACTCATGAAAAGTAATTTTCCCCCCAAAAAGGGGTTAAACTCAAAACAATTTGTTGTAATTTAGAACACATCTTTTTATTGTTCAGAGTACAAAAACAGGATGTCCACCCACAGGGAAAACATAGAAAATGCAAAAGTCAGGGAATCTCATCTAACAGGGAAAAATCAGGGAAATGTCAGGGGATTTTCACATGGATCAGGGAAAATGTAAATAATTGCTATTCAGCTTAAGTTGTTAGTTGTGTGAATACAGGATAATGTAATTGTGAGTATATGCATTTTAAAATTTCAATTTTGAAGTTTGTGAACTGGGAATAATACATCTTTGTTAAGCTACATAGGGCCTATATGTGCAAAATAAACTATTTGTGTTTTTGTAATGTGTGTATCGCGAGAAATATTGATGGGCTGAATAAAATGTTGGCCTTGCTTGCTTGGTCTGTTGCTGTGTAATTTAATTCAACCTCACTGATAGCATATTTGTTTTGTTAGTGGTTGAAAAATATGGTATTGGAAGTTTTCTCTCGTGTAAATAGGTCAGGGAAAATGGTAAGATTCTGCCTAGAAATAGGGAAAAGTCAGGGAATTCCAAAATGGATTCAGTGGACACCCTGAAAAAGTATTAAAAATTCTATGGTTATAATTTGGAGTCTCAAGTAACCCCAAGTTATTAAGAGCAGTACAGAAAAAGTATGAAAGAAAAGAAATAATGCATAAATTATTTCACGTTTAATTTTTAAAGTCTAGGTTTTATATTTCGTAATCTCCATATTATAATCAAAATTATATATTTTAATTCACATTATTTTGTGTGAATCTACAGAAAATTGTTTTAAAAATATTACGTTGTACATTTTCCAGTCTCCTTGAAAATGTGGTGGTGATATAATTGTAAATAACTGAACAGTATTCCGATTTAGATTGTGCTAAAGAGTACAGTAATATAAGCACAAAAATGAGTCGGGTATAGAAGCAGAGTGAGTGATATATTTAATTGAAACTAAGGTACGTGTAAAATTATTTATTAAACTCTAATGTTCATTTATTTGTGGAAAAGTAATTATTTATTTATTTTACAAGCCCCTACCTTCAGGTATAGCTAGTTGTGTGTAATCAGGATATCACCTCTGTATTTATATTTACATTATTTTTGGTTTGTTTACATTTTACATTTTGACAGTTCTATTTCTTTTATTTTTACGTGAGAAATGAGTTGGCAATGTTAATTTTTTTTGTATCATATTATTTTTCTCTTTGCTTTTCTACCTGGCTTCATCCAGTAGTTTTGGCCATAGAGAAAGGTATTAATTACAGGATTGATTATACTGTGTCATAGAAGGAAGTGAAGTTATTGTTTTAGGAATTTCCCATGTAATTAGCTTCATCATCTGAACCCCGCTGATTAATTACTCTCTCCTCAGACGCCATGATGAGAGTATCAGCGCAAGATTTTGTCTGCAAGATAAGCATATAATTTTGATGATACCGCCCATCGTAAGAGTAGGCATGGTGTTAGAGAAGCACCAAGTTGTTTTAAATGTGCGGGGCTTGAAAGAAGAGGCCTGAGCCGCATTGTAATTAGTTCTGGAGTGTTTTCTAAGAACTTCCGCTATCATCTCCACCTATCTACAGAGGCTGGGTAATGTAAACTTCATGTTACGTTTTGAGAGCTACAGACTTTTCGTAATTTTAATTTGTTTTGGAATATGTAAATTACATTTGAACTTGATGAGAGTAAATTTGGAATATGTTAAATTTAATCTGAAATTTTAAGTTGCCATGAACAGTACCAGAAGCCAGTAGTGAGATTCTTGTGTTCAAAGCTGAGTTTGTGTTGCTAACCTAGTAACGATTTATTAATGAGAAAATCTAATGAGCTAGTTCACGATTATCTCACGTAAATTATCTTTTGGTTAGCTAATGCTTAAAGATGTTATATAGTATATTAGTTACATTTCAAACTGATCATAATTTATTTTGGCACCTATTTTTCATGGTATTCTATTGATTTGAAACAACAAACTGAACTGATGATTTTTCCGATAACTTACGAGTGTCTATTTCACGTAAAATTTTTCAATTAATAAAACAACTATTTCTTTACACTTACCTGCTGTGTCATGCTTCACATAGTCGTTGAAGTTGTTAGAATTTCTTTATTCAGTGATTTGCATGTTTTGTCTCATTATTTTCATACAAGTTGTCTTGAAATAGTCTATTGTGTTTTGCTATGCTAAGAAAAGGGGTAAATGTGTTTTGCAGTTTTGTATTGTAGAGGATATTCTTCTAATACATCACCATTGCCTCAAGGTGGACTTACCTGTGTTTTAGGTTAAATATTCCGACATTTCTNAGATATTCTTCTAATACATCACCATTGCCTCAAGGTGGACTTACCTGTGTTTTAGGTTAAATATTCCGACATTTCTGAACCTCAATTGCTTGTTTAAGCCAATTTTCTCACGCTGCAAAAATCAAAGGGACGCCGACTTGCGTGGCGTTATTGTCCTTTTTGCTAGACGCCACACTTATAGAGAAAGTAAGCGGCGTGTTAGGAATTCCATGCAATCATCCCTCGTACACCGACAAACTTCGCATGTATCTTATATTATATGGTTTTCTCTTTGTTACAAGGAAATAAAACATTATTTATGTTATTTTTATTTTCTCACACATACACAAGAGTAAAACCCTCCAAGACTAAACCAATTCAAAACCATCTACATGGTAATGGAATAATAATGTAGAATCAAGTATCACACCAAGATCACAAACTCTGTTAATTACATGATTTTGAACAAAATATTTCTACTTAATTGGATTAGTTTTCCTTGTAAATGAGATACAAACTATTTTCTCTATGTTAAGTGACATAAAATTGCAAGTACACCATTCATACACAGCGGAAATGTCATCTTGCAACTGAACACAATCAATCAAATATTTAATATTTTTATAATTTTTTAGATCATCTGCATAAAGAAGTGATTGAGGATTCTTTATGACATTGGTAATATCATTTCTAAATATATTACATATAAGTGATGATAATGTACCCACTCTGTGGGACTCCGGAGGATACATTAAATTGAGGCGGTAATGAAATTTAAATTCTCATTACAAACTTTGAGAAAAATAACTGGAAAACTAGTTAACATAGTTAATATCTAAACCTAATGCTTTTGTAGGTTTTTCTGAGTGTTGACAAGTGTCAAGTGCTTTTCCTAAATAAAAAAAACAATTCCATCAATCTGATTTTTTGATGTTACATCTCCAAATAAATCATTGACAAATTTAAAGAAAGTAGTTGCGGTTGTTTTTCTTATTTTAAATCCATGCTGACTACATTATATGTTTTTTGTATGGAATTTTATATGCCTGTGAATTAACTTCTCAAAGACCTTTGAAAAACTACATAGTAACGATATTGGGTTATAATAATTATTTACAGCATGTTTATTATCTTTTTTGGAAATAGGAACAACAATGGATTTTTTCCACAATCTTGGATAAATACGACAGGATAAATTGAAATTAAAGATATGAGTTAATAATGGAGTGAAGGTATTAGCACACCCTCAATTATAAAGTTAGGAATTCCACCAATCCCTGTAACCTTGCTGTTTTTAAATATTTTAATAGCCCACCTTCTGTGGATGGTAATCAACTCTGTTTTGGTGTCCAGCGTAATTTCTCCCCACGCCATGACTGATCCCCCACCAAACAGAACCCTTTGGTCAACTGCTGCTTCAATATTGCACTCCCCTGGTCTTTTCCACACACCAGCACATCCATCGGTACCAAATAAAGGCACCTTGGTTTCATCACTGAGCATCACTTTCCGCCAGTGTCATAATTGCCAATGCCTATGTTGCTCAGCAAAGCGCAGTTGTGTCTGTGACACCTGATTAAGTGAGGCATCATTTTCAGTCATCTGCATCTTAATTGACCTTCGTGAAGCTGGTTACNTGTCTGTGACACCTGATTAAGTGAGGCATCATTTTCAGTCATCTGCATCTTAATTGACCTTCGTGAAGCTGGTTACAAATGGTTTGGTCACTTACTCATTGACCTATAGCTCAGTGGAAGTCTTGTTGCAGCTCATGTGCTGTTCTTCGTTGATTCCATGCTGTAAGAATGCAAAGTTGGCGATCCTCCACAGCTGTATAGTACAGTCAAATTAGGCCAAATTTGAGGCTAATCCACAAATTAAAAACNAAAGTTGGCGATCCTCCACAGCTGTATAGTACAGTCAAATTAGGCCAAATTTGAGGCTAATCCACAAATTAAAAACAAACTGACACCTTCATTAGTGTGTTAAGTAAGGACCCCAGTTCATGATACAAAAAGTTCCAAGAAATCTCAACATAGGTTTTCTGCCATTTTGAACTTAAGTCTGCCATGTTGGATTTTTTTAAGCATTTATTCAAAATTATAACGTGGGATTCTCCATTAGTCGTATAGTCGTAGAGATGTGCTCTTTTTTTTTTTTTTTTTTAATTATTCCCCTTTAAATGGGCTTTCCAAATATTACAAAAATAACAATTTCAAAAAATTATAATTTAAAATTCAAGAGATTTTAAAATAAAACGTTACTATGGTTTTCCGAGAAAAAATTATATTTTTAAGAAATGCACCACATCCATACATTATTTTTAAAAATGCTTCAAACAAAAGTTGCATAGCATAAAAAATACTTACGATATTGAACACTAAAGTGTCCAAGCAGAAAAAGACTAGCCACATATGCAGTTGATTTTAGGAGCAGGTGAGCATGACAGGGTGATTTGCAACGCAATAATGAGGTAACCCAAGGGTCATTCCATGTGAAATCATCAAGGGGCTGAAGCTGCACCATTTTTGATTTTGATAAAAATGTGGGTAATTATCCAGAGTAGCAGCTTTTCTGTAAAAAAAAAAAAATAACCTCGAAAAGTGGTATATTTCCACTCTACTAATTATGCAGAACACGAATATACTAGGGTCATTAACATCCGACTAATTTCGTAATATGTGCCCACTGAACCTAACTCCACGATGGGTGAATCACTATCTTACATTTTTAAATTAAACCTCAGATTGTTGGGTTTTAAACTAACCTAGGATTGTTGGGTTTTAAACTAACCTAGGATTGTAGGGTTTTAAACTAATCTACGAATTTAGTATAATCAAGGATGTTAGGGATTTAAAGGAACCGTAAAACACACTGGAAGAATATGAATTAACTCACCTAGGTAGGCGGCGGGTACAANAGGGATTTAAAGGAACCGTAAAACACACTGGAAGAATATGAATTAACTCACCTAGGTAGGCGGCGGGTACAATTTCTCTGTCCTCGGCCAACTCAACTGTTGTACACTTTACCTCACTTGACGAAACAAGTAACACCCGCCACATAGGTGAATGTTACGCACAGAAGCACTCATTCTTGCACTCTCAGTTTTTAAATTGGTCTGATTCGGATGTCACAACTCACGCCCGCAACAACACAACCGCACTGTATCACATCTGAACGGCAACTGAAATTCCATGACGATGACGTCTTAAGACTGTGACGGTGACGTCAACGACCCACTGCTAATAAGGTGACAGCACAATGCCGAAAATCATGGCATCGGACGTAAACAAAACGGCGGGCTGCTCGTACTTTTAACTATTTTATTTAACAGGTTCTGCTTATTTTAACATTACGTCGTCCTGAATATGAACAAGGCAAGCTGTGCAGAACCCATTAATGCTACTTTTGTTGGTCTAGGACGTTTCCTTCAGAAAAGGCGCTACACTGGATAATTACCAAAATGTGTTCTTATGTTGCCTTATCCTCAAGGTGAAAGAAAAAACATTAATTTAGATTTTTACCTACAAGTGGATGATGGCAGCCATTTTCCATACATACTGTAAGCAAATTTCACAGATTTCGTAGGTCCACGCAACTAGCCATAACTTTTTGATAAGTCACCTATTGTGGAGGACAAAATAAAAATTTTTTAATGAAAGATGCTTTTGATGAATAGCTATGGGGCTTAAGTTGTCCACATCTTGTGTTATTTTCACTTCGTTTGAGTTCATGGATCTTCGAAAAAACCAAAAAAAATATTGATTTTTAAATTTAATCTGTTGTGCATTATATAATCCTACTTCATTTTGAGTTTCATTAACATCAGGGTGACAAGGGGTACTACGTGTTAATACACTGTTTGGACAGTGTAATGTAAAAAAATTGAAAAATTCACAATTTTGCAACTAGGCCTACATAAATAAATAAAAGTTTACCTACTGTACTGTAGTTTGAAAACTATAGACGGTTTAACTTAAGAAAAATCGAAGGCAATATTCACGAGGAGATATTTCAAGTCATGTTATTACATGTAATGGTAACCACTCTGTAATGTCCGAAAGTCTGAAGATGATGCAACTGTTTCACGAGATTGCATCAATCAGATAAGCACATGATTAGATGCATCCTGCCTGGAGCTGCCTGTCTTTCATTGCCTGTCCTGGTGGCATGTTTTGTATTCAAGTGACAATGGATTGTTCTGTTGGCTGTTTTGTTAAGGATGAGTATCATTAAGTTGTATACTCTACATCAGCGTTTCCTAACCTTTTTCAGCCACGGACCCCTAGGAAATCAAGCACAATTTTCAAGGACCCCTTAATAAAAAAAACAGCAAAAAATTTTGGACCATTTATTTTAGTACTACAAATACAAAAAAAAATTACTTTTTTTTTATAAAAAATACGTTAATGTGAAGGTTCGTGTTGCTTTTTTGCAACTAAATTAGTGATATTCGGGTTGATGTTACTACTAAGTTGTAATCTCAAATCGGATTCCACTTGTAATCTGTTCAGTCACGGCCCGCACTCACTTTATTTCACTCACTTCAGTCAGTCTCGTACACCGCCCGCTGGCGCACGTTCTTCGTGCTAAGTAAGCGTAGCGATTACAAGACTTTTGGTGGCATTTATTTATCATTGTTAAATGGTCCAGAGATGAGACTGCGGACCCCCATACATATACTCGCGGACCCTAGGTTAAGAAACACTGCTCTAGATCATCAGAGTTAATAATTGAAATTGACATAAGTGATGAAATAAAAACATAATTAGACTTAGAACAGGGGTGGATGAAGTAAATATCAATACGCAGTATTCTTAATTTTTGGGACACGTGTTTCATTTTCGTTCGTTTTTCTATAGCTTTGCTAAGCTACGTAAGATTTTTATCTGTATTCAAAATTAAAGCCGTGGTGGTTTTACCGTGATAGTACGTTTATCGGGCGGACATTTACCGTTTCGTTTTGAACGTCGTAGTTTTCAGTTTTTGTTAAGCGTCAGCATAATTTAGCTTTTTTCAGACTGTATCAACAAGTTTTATACGAGAAGTTCGTTTATCTGTATGTTGATGGCGCAGTTTTAGTTTAGTACAACGCAGTTTCGATAACGTGTCAGTTTCGATAACGTGTGAGAGCGTGCGTGGCTCGCCAGGGCCCTTATCTGCGGAGAGGGGGATGATAGGCAGCACAAATACGCGTGTGCCTGTCGCCCTTCAAGTCACTTCAGATCAGTCGGCGGCGAAGTCAGTTGGAAGGCAGTCGCCCTTCAGTTCAGTCATACAATGCTCCCCTAGGCCGCGTCGGGCGTGACGATAACCCCCATATCCGCAACTAGACTTTGCTATATTATTTCTCCGCCGGTGTGGGAGGTCGCCACATTTCTTATTTCTTCGGGCCAGTCTGTAAGAAACGTAAGAATTCATAAACAACTGTGGCTCTGTTCTGCCCATGTCTATTAATCTGTGAACGTTTCGTACTCTGCATATTCTGAACTTTGTATGTGAACTGTGTCACTTCAATAATAAATAAAAGTATGGAACAAAATACACCGGAACTTTACTTTATTTCATANTGAACTGTGTCACTTCAATAATAAATAAAAGTATGGAACAAAATACACCGGAACTTTACTTTATTTCATAATTAATCGGCGTCCATTTTACTGAGTCTCGTGTACTACCTCTGAGCTAGTCGAGTGATAAGTTACAGCCGAGTGACAACGTATAGCCGTTGTAACTGTAGCGCCCAACGTTACACTGGTAAGGCTGTATGTGTACGCTGTTTTCTAAAGTTGAATAAAGCTGTAGAATTAGAGTTTGACGGAGAAGAACACAACAATGATGGTAATTTTGAGCCAGAATGCATTGCTATAGAATCGGTTAGCCACTCATGTGCTGCTCTAGATGAATCTCCTATTTGTTTACAAATGTTTTCTCAGTGTAAAAGAAGACAAAGAATGGAGCAAAATATTGATAACCTATAATGTAAAATTAGAAGAAAATTAGAAACAAGCATCTAATTTCCAATTATGCTACTAACCATGAAGAAATTACTCCAAATAACAATTTAGGTTACCTTGAACTAATAGAAGAGTTAAAGGAGAAATTNCTACTAACCATGAAGAAATTACTCCAAATAACAATTTAGGTTACCTTGAACTAATAGAAGAGTTAAAGGAGAAATTTGCACATGCTAGCAAATTTGATGAGATATACAAAATTAGGTAATTATTAAGTTTAGGGGCTTTTCTGTAAAAATAAAAATAATTCACGGAAAATGGTATATTTCCATTCTACTNTTATTAAGTTTAGGGGCTTTTCTGTAAAAATAAAAATAATTCACGGAAAATGGTATATTTCCATTCTACTAATGATACAGAACACGAATATACTAGGGGCATTAACGTCCAATTAATTTCGTAATATGTGCCCACCTAACCTAACAGAACCTAACCCCACAATGGGTGAATCACTATTTTACATTTTTAAACTAACCTAGGATTGTTGGATTTTACACTAACCTAGGGTTGTAGGGTTTTACACTAACGTAGGATGTTTGGGTTTTACACTAAAGTGCGAATGTAGGATTGTAGGGATTTAAAGGAACCGTAAAACACACTAAAAGAAGGTAAATTGACTCACCTAGGTAGGGGGCTGGTATAATTCCTCTGACGTTAACAGACGTAAACAAACATATTTCACAAGTTTTTTTAATATGTTCTACTTATTTTAACATTATGCTCTCTTGAACATGAACAAGGTACGTTGTGTAGAACCCATTAATGCAACTTTTGTTGGTCTAGGATGTTTTTTTCAGAAACGTAAACAAACTGGCTATACTGCTCATTTCGCAATTTTGTTCAATTTTTTTTCATATGTTGTAGTTATTTTGAAGCTACGCCCCTAGTATATTTGTGTTCTACGTGATTAGTAGAGTAGAAATATATCATAATTTTGAATTTTTTTTGTGTTTTCCAGAAAAGCCCCTAAACTTAATAATTACCTTAGTAAGAAATGTGAGAACTTTAAAGGCAAAACATGGTGTGCTACCAAATGTTGATTACAAAAAAAGTGGAAATTGCTTAATTAATGAAACTGTAAAAGTTGTAACAGATTTTTACAAGCATGATGATGTAAGCAGAATGATGCCTGGTTCAAAGGACTGGGCAGTAGTCAGATCTTCAAGTGGACTGAAGACAAAAGAACAAAAATATGTAGCANGATGCCTGGTTCAAAGGACTGGGCAGTAGTCAGATCTTCAAGTGGACTGAAGACAAAAGAACAAAAATATGTAGCACTCTTTAATATAAATGATGTTTACTTGAAATACAAAGGAACTCATCCATGTACGAAGATAGGGTTTTTAAAGTTTGCTTCATTAGGACCCTAGTGTTGCGTGCTAGCTGGTGCCAGTTGCTTTTTTAGAGCTAAGGATTTAAAAATCTTGATATTGAGCTTCACGTGATGGCTGTGTTTGTGTAATATATTGAAAGAGTTTTTATGATTTATCATAAAATTAAACTTTCCCCACCTTTTTTTAATTTTGGTTTATGAAGTGATGGTTACTCAGGATGTGCTCTATATCTGTAAAATATTTCTGAAATATTGCAGTTNTTAATTTTGGTTTATGAAGTGATGGTTACTCAGGATGTGCTCTATATCTGTAAAATATTTCTGAAATATTGCAGTTTCATTAAGGTACGACACTGTCTAGCAATATACTGCACATCACAATACACTTCTGTCAACATTTGCAATGCGGGTGATATTAGCATTAGTAGCAGCAGCAGTAGTGGTGGAGGAGGTCGTAGTTATAGTGCTATATTCTGTACCCGGAAATGTAATGAANTTAATTTTGGTTTATGAAGTGATGGTTACTCAGGATGTGCTCTATATCTGTAAAATATTTCTGAAATATTGCAGTTGCATTAAGGTACGACACTGTCTAGCAATATACTGCACATCACAATACACTTCTGTCAACATTTGCAATGCGGGTGATATTAGTNTGTCAACATTTGCAATGCGGGTGATATTAGCATTAGTAGCAGCAGCAGTAGTGGTGGAGGAGGTCGTAGTTATAGTGCTATATTCTGTACCCGGAAATGTAATGAACTATTCATCTGTCTCAACTGGTGACACACGGTCGGGCAAGATGTGTGAATGCCTGGCATCAAGACACAACCGCCCTTTTCTTGTTGGCAATTGGCCAACGCTCTTGGTGCTTCTTAGATATACCAGAAAGGGTGGGGTCTTGACTGGTTTCCTTCTGAAATGCAATTTTCTTTGTGTCACTCATTGATAAATAAGTACTAATATAGTGTACAGTTTCCAAAATTGCATGATGATCCCCAGTTTCAGGAAGGGGCATGCGTGACATTGCATCTGCCAGGTGTAAATCTTTTCAGAGTACAGAATACATGTTTAGGTTATGTTGAAGAAGCTTGAGTCTTTGGTATTGAAGTTTTACGGTACCCTATTTTCCCAATACTTTCGTTTATGACCGCTACTAAGGGCTTGTGACCAGTTTGAACATTTACTGTATGCCCATAGATAAAGTTGTGACACTTCAATGTCATGAAATAAATGGCAAGTAGTTCTTTTTCTGACTGGGAATAATTATTTTCACTGTCTGTAAGGCAGCGTGAGGCTGTCGTCATCTGTAAGCTGCTTGATCTGTGTCGGGCTTGTGTAACAAACAACATCCTAGTCCATGTTGTGATGCATCACATTGCAGGGTGATTTGTTTTATATGGTCAAACAGTGCTAGCACAGGTGCAGATAATACTTTAAGTTTCAGTGTATCAAAAAATGTTTGATGTGATGGTCGCCACTGCCATTCATCTCCTTCTTTCAGCAATTCATACAATGGTGCCGTGTCACCATTTGTGATAGGAAGTTACAGACGTAATTGAACATTCCCAGTATTTGTTGTAATTCTTTATTATCAGAGGGGGCTTTAGGTTCATCAGTGTTGTTGCCCTATGAGGATTTACTTTCATGCCTTCTGCCAAAAATACATGGCCAACAAATTTAACTTCAGTCACTTTGTACTAAAGTTTATCCTTGTTGAATGATATATTTTTGGCTCATGCCCTTTCCACAACTTGGCAAACTGTTTCATCATGAATGGCCTCAGTTTCCCCCATGCAGAGTAAATCGTCTTAGGTATCTTAAGTACATTACTGTGTTATATATGTCTGCAAAGTTGCTCTCAAATAAATGCTGAAAGAGTTTTGGTGCATTGGCTATTCCATAGGGCAACCAAAGATACTGATAGATGTCAAAAGGGTTGGAGAAATAGCATTTGAGGGAGGATTCTTCCCTTTTGTTTTCTTCAGCACAAAGTTTTCCTTAGTACTCTCGTTGGCCATGGAGTTAACTCACTGAATTAAGTTGAGTGCTAAGCAGTTAGGCAATCACAGCAGTGGCACCACTTCTAGGTCCACCAACATGAAGTTAATATAAGCATCAGTCCTTTTAGCTCGGCACAGCAGGGTAACTTGCCCCCTGGATCAATGACACTATCCAGTGTTTTTAACTTAACACTTGTGGGTTGTATTTGAAAGTGGTTATTGACGTTTTTAAAAGTATGAATTGGTAACAGATTAACCTGAGCACCTGCTGTGTCTAGTTTCACTGTCATTGTTATCTTTTCAACGGTTATTTTTTCTCATCATTCATTATGGTATGTCACACAGCTTTCAATGCCACTTTCAACCTGGCCCCTAACCTTAACAGGATGCAGTGCTACATTGACACTGTCGCAATAGAGACTTTCTTGTTAATTATCTGATTCAATATGTTCCACCACTTGTACCTCCCGTACCCTATATGACCTTGCAAAGTGACTTAAGACACCGTATTTCACACCATATGCTGGGCATGCCTTGGGTCCATGATCTGTCTGACATCATCCACATTTGAAGTATTCCCCTGCTATCAATATTTTTTACTCATGTTTGTCTCTGTTCATTGGAAACTTTTTTAACCTCTGGCTGTAGATGTTTTGTACTCGCTATCACCACTTTGTGTATGAGGTGCACCTCTTGTTTGCTCTGCTCGCATGCTCTGCATTGTGCTGCCGCCTCTTCCAGTGTGAGGTTATCTGCCCCCTAAGAAATCTTCCTGGACAGTCTTGTCTTGGACACCATGAACAATCAGATCGCGCAGCATCTTGTTCTCTACACTCTAAGCATCTTTCTGGTTATAATTACAGTTCTTGACCAACTGGCGTAGGGAAGTAAAAAAGTGGTCAAAATTTTCCCTTCTTCTTGGCATTGCTGTATAAAGACATACCGTTTGAACACCTCATTAACCCTTGCGACGGACATACCGTTCGATGANCTTCTTGGCATTGCTGTATAAAGACATACCGTTTGAACACCTCATTAACCCTTGCGACGGACATACCGTTCGATGACTTCTTTGACCTTGAGATAATTGTTGCAGTCCTCATCAGGAACAGTGAGGGTCGTCAGGATGCGAGACGATGCACTGCCCATTATATTCCGTAAAAGGGAAATCTTAACCTTATCAATGGCATTGTCTTGACTAGTGCTTACTAGGTAGTCTTTAAACTTGAACTCCCAAAACTTCCAGACTGCGTAACCATTTTTACTTTGCAAGTCCAAGTCACGTGGCAACTTAACACCCCCATCGTTGTAAACCAAGTTCCGTGCCGTATCACCCGCCACTTCGCGCACTTCAGCTGGTGTGCATTGACGTACGTAGCGCCTATCACTTCTACTATCAAGTACTGACGTTCATGTTTTTAATATTGACTTTCCTGACCAATAACGCCACACGACTGCACCATGTCAAATCTTTATTTAAGAATCTTGTTATAANTTAATATTGACTTTCCTGACCAATAACGCCACACGACTGCACCATGTCAAATCTTTATTTAAGAATCTTGTTATAACACTGTTTATTTCGTGGGTGCCAACCACTGCACCCTTAGCAGCCTTAAAAACGTAAACTATGACTTATTACAGAAAATAAAGATATTAATGTCAAGTCCTGTTTAGTGTATAATTGAAAACTGTGTAGGCTTTTTTCCCATAACACATTAGCCGCAGAACAACACCCGCTTATGCTCTAGGTTATCAAATCTCCCTCAAGAGTGGTACGCTCTGTGTGTGTGTGATTGCATGCATGTGTGCGTTTTTGTGTGTGCGCATGTATGTGTGTGTCTATATATATATATATATATATATTGGAGAATTTCAGCTGCAATGTACAATAAACATTGTTTTCTGGGACAAAATCATTAATTTACTTTGATCATAAAAGTCTAATTTGTTGCAGTAGATTATGCTTACCAGACAAATTACTTGTCTTTTGGTTAGTTGTCATGTATGCTTTATGTGCTTTTGAGTTTATGGACATACATGATCCATCTTTGGAAGGTTTGATTGAGAAGCAGTAGATAGAGGGAAAGTAATTTTTTTAACCTTGGTTTTTATTTCTCACCAAGAGCATTTCCTGCACCTCCTTACTTACTCCCCCCTCCTGCTCTAAACTCCTCACTGGTTGGCTGTATGTGTAAAGAGAAGTATAATTACTGTTTATAGTCGCTAAACTGAGAACCACCACCTGTCATTAAGTTGAGAGCTTATTTACTTGTATGTCTGGTGGTGCTCCCCAAGAATTATTTTCAGTTGTTCTTATCAGATAAAATGAGTTACAGTACCAATGTTTGTGCTAGATCATTTTGTGCACAATATTTTTTTTCTCATAGGAAGACCTGTTTTACACAAAAAGAGGAGAGACAAAAAACTTGTATGATGCTGAAGAAGTGCAGTTAGAAGTGGTAGAGGGGCAGCTGTCGGCTAGTTTGAGCGATGATGACAGTAAGTATTTTTCATCAGTGTTGTGCTACGTAATGAGTAAAGGTTTGAGTTCCATTGTCTTAACAACATACCGTAAACTGCGTTACTTGGGATATTTTACACAAAATTTTTGTCCCCATGTGTGTCAACACTTAGTAAAAATAATTAGAGTTGTTCTGATACCACATTTTCCGATACCAATACCACATGGAATTAAATGTTGCATTTGCTCAAGAAATGCAGAAGCTGCAGCTGTAAAGTATGATGTGCTATTATAACCTTTTGCAGTTTATGTTAAACAATATAATAAAGTATTTGTCAGCATACGAGTCATAGTTTTGAAGTGACTAAACTTTGAAGGGAAAAAAAATTTACTGGGTCTTGTAAAATGATTTCCGGACAAAAATATTGTTTTCCCCTAACCAGGGAGATAAACGTTTAGTTGAAACAGTTTTTTCTTTAAAGCGATGTAAGGAAGTGATTTAATATGGACACACAAACTTTGGTGGACGCGTGTAGTACTGGGGCTCGTATTATCTGTGTCGTGTCGTCACGGCAGGTGAAACAGGAACCATTCGCCGCTCTCGCACAGGTTGTTAATAGATTATTCAGCCAAACATCTGCTTGAATTCGTATTGATTGGGTGTTGCTGTTCTGCCCAGATGCCAGTGTTCCTACATTTACAGTACATACTGGCCAGAAGATGGCGACCGAAACTTACCGTACCCATGTGGCCGACTGTTCACAAGTGCATGCAAAAATAATGCATATTTCACTAGAACTTAGCTGTAAATGCTGCAGCAAGCTACCAAACTGTTGTAATTGTGCAGTTGTTGGGTTTCTCCATGTGATTTCCACCTTTCCTGGTAATTTTTCGTAATAAAACCATGCCATGATGGACAGCCAAAGTTAACTTTTTCTTGAACAGTGAAGCACTAAAGATGCAAATAAATACGTTTGTTCATCAACAATCAGTTGGCTTATTACATGAATATGTTTTCCTACAGAAAAATTTGCAAATAATGTACATTAAGGATTTAAATTTTTTTTAATAGTAGGTAAATATTTTAGAGTTAGTAAAGTAGTTTGAGTGTAAATATGGCAAACAAGCTCTCAAATCGGGCAATCACATGATAATTGCACTTTTCTAGTTTTCAGGGCACACTGAATGCGCATGCAGTGCAGTCAGTTGGAAGATACCATTAGTCATGACGAGAAATATGCTGCTGCATGTAGCTGTTTTCAATATGGCAGATGGTATATATTTATTAACCTTGACGCATGACTGTCTAGGAGCACGTCTGCGTCTCAATAGGTGTAGTAGATTTTTAGTTCTGGTTCTGTGTTANGCTTGGCCTTAATGATGCCTTTATACAGAGTCTGGCGGGTAAGCTGTTGTCTCGGCACCAAGTCTAGCTGAGCTAGTATGGGCTTGCGTGTGCGGGTTGTTGGCGGAGCCGCTGACGTACCTCCCACTGCCGGGCGTCGGGTGCTCGTCTGATGGCAGGTGGGCATCTGGCCCGCAGATGCTGGATGGCTGTGCTGGTCAGACGTAGACTGGTTCGAGGCCTAGTACTAGGAGTAGGCCTAGGTGGAGGTACTCGAAAACTAGGTGTGCAGCTCCGGGGAGTTTCACAAGGGGACCAAACAAGTTAGTGGGGAGAACTGTGAGGTGAGGCCTCAACAGTTGGCGGGTGGCATGAGCTTCTTTCCCGGGGGTTCAAGTAGCCGGAGGCTGGGGCAGACTGTTTAATCAGGGCTTGCTCCTCATCTAGGATAGCAGCTGCCTTTCGGTCGCTCTACTTACTACCCTTCCTATGGGTGAACTGCATTTACCAGGAATGAGGTGCTACAGTTCACTTCCACAACGGAGTGGCAGGCAACGATTTTCTCTAGCTATAGTGTATCCCAGAAGGGGTAGATCCCTCCTCGCCAGACCTGGCACAACTTCCGGCAAGTTTATACGCGATTGATGAAGTGGGTTAGCTGACCAGGATAATCTAGCCTCTTCGTCGTGTGTCTTTCTAGTGGTCGTGGCTCTACCGTACGTGTGCACCAGGTACCTTTACGTGCCTGGTCCACAGTATGGGTGGCCGTCTAATGGGTTGTGTTTTGATGACGTACATCAAGTTCTTTTGGGGACAGACCGCAGTTCTACACTAACTTTGGCAAACAAGTCTCCAATTCCGTGGTTCCCTGCCTCTTCTTTGAGGAGTGACGCTTACCAGGGATGACTAACCACAATTGACACAAGAAAAAGCAGACTGAGGTTAGACTAGTAATTTGTTTTATTGTGTCCAGAATAGAACACTGTGACCTGTACTCTCCTACTGTGCACTGATTAACTCTCAGAAGGTAAAGCAAAGACATGTGAAGGGGCTTTTTGGCTTGAAGAGCCTTGCCTGAAGGGCATGCTAAAAGAGCAAAGGAGCAACAAATTAGGTAGCAGTGATAACAACTAAACCCTAACTGAAGCTGGTGGTGTCCTGAAGGGGCTTAAGAGGAGTATGGGGTCCGGGGTTTTGACGGCAAGTGTCAAGTGTAAGGGGGGGATAGACAACTCTTCGATTCGGGGCTGCAGCGCATGCTTGAAAAGTCCTGCGTTAGTAACTAGTGATCACTAGGGGTTCTTCACGAGGTGGAAGAGAGCAGACAGAGCAGAGAGCATTTGCACTACTTGTGCGAAGGCGAGTTGTTGGTTTCAACTGCCGTTCTGCGGCGGTGCAGTGACATATTCTCCTGTGCTGGGGGTATCTCGAGTGTCTTCGGCTTTCGTGTATCTCCGGCGGTGGTGGCTCCTCCCTCGTAGGCAGAGTCGTGCTCGCTGCCATCTCTCAGGGGCGACTGGAAGCAGGTCTTCCTGTTTTGCGGGTGGTATCGGCTGTGCGAACTCAGGCGCAACTTCGTTGACGTGGTTTACTTGTATTTCCTTCTCACGGGGTTTTTTTAAGACAGGGGAAATTCAATATCTTCTTTCTTCAGGTACACTCTGGCCTCCAGGCGTCCACCTTATTTAAGGAGACGGAATGTGGGCTTCGGTAGCTGCCATTCAGGGTTGTGTCACTTCTAGGGCTCGTGATGTGCACGTAATGATACGTAATTGCAGCAAAAAAAGAAATGGTATATATGCACATCACACTTCAACCTATACAAGCTGCTATTTTGTTACCCAGCAAATGCGTTGTGGACGTTTTCATGTAAAATTGTGGAGATATGCTGTGATCTTAGACTCCAATAAATTTAATCCTTTTAAAGTTAGTATTATACATATAATTTGACAACTTACAACTTAACTTTCAAGCAATTTTTGGTTTACCAAAAAAAAAATTTTATCTTAGAAAAGATGAGTAGGAAATTTTGAGGGCCTAAAATGTGTAAAAATTGTCATCTTGTATGTTGACAAACATTGTAATATTTTATGAAACCAATACTAACGTATTGGCTTGATACTATACCAAATACTGATACACTTAAAAAAGATTAAATATCTTTAAAAACAACTCTAAAAATAATATAATTTCTTGCAGTAGGTATTTATTAGAAATTTATGTCAAAAATGTTTTACTCAGGGCTGCCACACGTGGAAACAAAAAATTTTAGTGAAATGTCCCAAGCGTCCCAAATCACCCTGGTCTATGGTACTTTTTGTCATAATTTATAAATCACAGTTAATATTAATCAAATTTTGTTCATGTTAGGACATAAGTAATGTGCCAGAAAAACTGGTTATTTATCAGCATTAACTTGTGTGGTTTATTGGGTGTGGTCAAGCAGCATTGGAGCAGTAATGGAGAGAGTTATTATCTCAGTCGTAATGAATTATTAGGCACCAGGCTGTGATTATGTTTTAAAAAAAACTCAAGGCAAAAGCTGAAATAGATGAAGCCCTGTCTGATGCAGCCTGAGCCGTGAGCACATGGTCAGTATGCAAAAAGGAAAAGTGTCTTACAGCGGGACAAAATTAATCAATGTTCCCCCGAAAAAGTAATCATGGGAAGAAAAGCAAAGGTTTTAGTTTTAAAATTACACAACAGAATCATGTTGTGAGTGAATACAAGATTGAATTTCCTATGGGTCAAGCGACACACATCCGTCTGTCTTCGTCTCTGTGCAGACTGTCTGTATAGCCAGTGGACCTGCTGTGGTGGCTGGAAGTATGAAAATTTTGCCGCCATTACCTACATGGAGGCGGAGAAATTCTATAGAATGGACTGGCATCTAGCGTGGGCCGAAAATAACCAAAATACAATTTATGTAACGCACAAGTAACAACAGATAATTAACAAATTTGAGATAAACCGTAATTAAAACATAACCTAAACAAGTCACCTGGTGATGGTAACATACACCGCATTATGCTCACATATTTAGCACACCAGCACATCGCTCCTGCACATGCATCACATACATTAGTGGCACCTAGCAATTGCCACACTACAACTGAGGCAAGAAGTGTAATGTCAGTTTATAATGGGCAGAAATAAACTATCATTTTAGCATAAATGTCAGTGTAATAGTGTGAAATGTTATTACACTCAGTACCTGCAATTTGGCTGGATATTTCTTAAATAAATAATATAAATTGTATAGTTAAGAATTTAGTATACATGTGGATGGTGTACAGAATAATATAAACACTGATACAAAAATGGGTTGAAATTTGCCCTTGCAATTTAACCATTCCACCTACCACAGAAGTTTGCTACCTAGTAAGTATGAAGATAAAAATATTAGCCTACCGTGAACAAATATTTTTGGTATGTAAACATTCTGCTAGCATTCAAATGCCAGTACTTCTAACCTTAAAAAGAGGCATGATCGTTAAATTACACCTGGCTGGAGCCTTTGTGTTGAAACAGCCAACCTTGCGAGTTTTGCAAGGAACTGGGTTCGATTCCCGGCACGTTGTCCCCGGATTTTTGCATCTGGGAATCATGCCGAACAATGCAGCTGGTTGGCGGGTTTTCTCTGTGATCTTCAGTTTACCCTGTCCTTGCATTCTGGCACTGCTCCATAATCACCTCGCTTCACCCACATTGGTTCCCAAGACCTCGATGTAAAGAGCCACCCAAATCTCTTAATTTACTCATTCACTCACTTCACTCATTCCACTCACTTCACTTCACTCATTCCACTCACTTCACTTCACTCATTCCACTCACTTCACTTCACTCATTCCACTCACTTCACTTCACTCATTCCACTCACTTCACTTCACTCATTCCACTCACTTCACTTCACTCATTCCACTCACTTCACTTCACTCATTCCACTCACTTCACTTCACTCATTCCACTCACTTCACTTCACTCATTCCACTCACTTCACTTCACTCATTCCACTCACTTCACTTCACTCATTCCACTCACTTCACTTCACTCATTCCACTCACTCACTCACTCACTTACTCTCACACACTTCACTTCACTCATTCCACTCACTCTCTCACTTGCACACTCACTCTCACACTCACTCACTCTCACTCACTCTCACTGTCATTCACTCTCACTCACTCACTCCACAAAACATGGTAAGACATCATCTTTGTAACATAACAGTGGACGAAAGTCAACACTCATGTTGGGAATAGAAGGGTGAAGAAGTGAAAGTGGCCTAAAATCATCCATAAAAGAATTAAACATTAAATTAATCTTTTTCAAAAGGTTTCCCTTAAACCTATGGACAGACAGGTATCAACCATAATTTCAGTGGTCAATAGTTACAATTTGGTGAAAGGTATGTTTTTCTGCACCATATAGTTTACATTTGACAGTATTAGCTTTTTGTTAACAAGGTATATGTTTTCCCTACATTTATTTTTATAACAAAGAAACTATAATTTCTTGTTTTTAGAAGTATTTCTTACTTTGTTAGATAAGCCCATTTATATACACCGGACATCAAATTAGTGTTAATGGCAATCACAGTAAACAACATTTTTGTCTGTAAATTCTAGGAACAAACATTAAAATAGAGTGAACATAGTCACGGCCATGGGAATGATCACAAACAATTTTTGATCAGCTTGCGAGGTCACCATACACTTTAGAAAATATTAATACTTTATTATACAAGTAGATACAATTACTGAAAACAGCAGATGTGTTACTGCTTGAGAAAACCTAGCTGATTTGGCCTAAAAACCTACATATGTTAGTTTTTAGATTTTATGATCCTGTGACACCATAAAAACAGTGATTCACTGTGTAATAACTGCAAAGCAGTTAGGGAAAGAAACTAGGTTTTTAATTTAGACGGATCCACACTTTTTCTTTTCCCAAACTATGGTTCATCTCATATAAGTTGGCGAGATTCTGACAGTCAGCGAGTGGCAATTTGACGTATACGAAACAAACAAAGTGACATTTACAAAAGTATCAGCTGATGCACAAACGAACAAAAGTTAATATTACGTTGGCTGTTCTGAGTGCACTGCCGACGCACATTAGACAAGCAGAAAGTACGCGATAAGAAAGTGTTCCTAGATTAATTTATACATTTTATTTTACAAGGTCACAAAACAGTGGTTGTTAGTGTTACAAACTAAACTTCATGATAAAGTTCTAATGTATGGATGCTCAAAAAGAAATGCACAATAAAACTATCTGTATCCAAATAAAATGCAACTTTAAAACCTTTTTCACGTTGTTGTCCCCCCCCCCCCCTTCACCCATGCTTTTCATACGTGCTTGATATTAATTCCAAAAGCATACAGAAATATTGCATAATATTGTTTAATTATTATTTCTAATAATTTGACAAAACATATTTTAAATTTATGTTGTTCCGAACCAGTAATAGAAGAACAGTCAACTTTTAAAAAGACGCTGTCTATTGAGCAATTCAAACGGCCCAAACCTTGCTCTGTCATGCCATACGCGCCATCTATCCGCTCTTTGCTGAAGCATTACCAGCCAGAGAAGAAAGCTTCCATGCTAACAGATTTCAAACAGATACCAATTAGTTTTTTTCTGCGAGCTCTGCATAATTTTTAAAGTAACATATATTTTGTGTACAGCGATTTTGAGTTCTAATAATTAATATTCGGCCAGTAATTGTTTGTCTACGTAAATTATACGCCATATTGTTCTCCCGAAAACCCATCTCCTTGATTCCGTAGACACGCGTGAATAGTTTTTAAGCAATTCTAACGTTATTCCACGTCACATATTTCCAACTCAAATATATTAGCTATAATGTCCAAAGTGTGATAATAGCTACAACTACCATCTCGCAAATTTTAACCCAAATTCACTGTCTCGGACAAATTAAGAAAGAGTTAGCAAATATTTAATTTTTGCAAGGTTTTATATTTTTACTTTTATAACCTACTAATTTTTTTAGACAGATGTAAGTCTAAAATATCTTAAAATTTGTTCAGCATTACAGTACATTGGCAAGTGGATTAACTGACAGCATGTTGATAAAAATTACAACCTCCACTTGACGCACCAGCTGATGGCAAAAGGATACATAAACGAAAAGTAAACATTGGCGCTACTTTCATCGAACTGTCAGAATCTCACCAACTTACATGAGACAGACAATATAATCAGTCTGGTAACATTTCTATCTGTTGTGCCCTTGTAAACATTAAATATGATTCTATTATTCTGTTGGATGTCTATTAAAGAATTTTCCCTGTGATTTGATTTTCTTTTTATTGAGAAAACATTTCCTTGTTTGTCCTTTTAAAACACAAATTTCCCATATTTTAATAACTTCACTGCTGGGAAGAGAAACTGAAACAGATAGGAAACAATGGTCAAATGTAGTGACCTGTTGTCTACGAGTGGTATATAATAAGGTATACAAATTATTTTAATGACATCTGTATTGCATCACCGAAACATGTGATGGACAGGGAATTAGTTGTCTCACTGGTGGAGATAAGAATCCTGAATACGCAGTGAGGCCACTGTTGCCAATGGTAAAGTACAGTCAACTGTGCAATATGCATCTTGTGTTGTATGCAATTGCACTTTAGCTCTGTCCCCATTAGTCAATGGAATTTGTCTTAGTGCTTATCTTTGCTTAATAACAATGTATTTATTCTGAAACATTTTGATGTCTTCTTGAAGAAGTTTCTGTTTCTCTAACGAGTAGTGCATAAAGGTGGTGATCTAAATTATAATGTGCATTTATTGATCAAGGTAGTGTAATTTAAACAATAAATCTGTTTGTACATAGTACAAGTCCTAAGGTTTTTCCTATATGATACTAGTTTGGTATAGTAAAATGAGCACTTTTGAGGGCCTAGTCACTTTTTCCTTTTAGCCATTTTTTTATTTTAATCATCTATTTAAATAAATATTACCATGTAAGTAATAAACATGGGGTGTATGTTCCACCACACTCAAAAGTTAACATGCAAGGCTAAAATAAAAAATATTTATTGACTATTATTCCAAATGAGAGAGCTTTCAAAAGTGCTCTCTTTACCGTGAATAGCCTATAGTAACAATTTCTTTGTGGTCCATGTGTCTTTTTGTGTTGGTTGTTCCACAGATAGTTTTGTTACTCATGTTTTTGTTAGTGTTGTTCTTTTCAGTGTAATATATTAATTAATTTCTAATATATTAATTCATTAATTTATTTACAGCAGACTCGCGATTATCTGAGGCCCGGTCAACCAAGCCTCCGGGTTAACCGAGCTAGTCGTCGGAAGATAAAAAATATAAATAATGCTCTTAAAAGCAGGACAATTAAGGCGAGAAGCGATGTTTCTTCATTTGACGTGCAAGGTTGAGGAGTCTGCTATTGCTAGGTCAAGCATTAGATGTCTCCTCTACTGGCTATTGTTAGGTCAAGCTGTCATTTTGCGCGAATATGAAGGCGACTATTTCTAGGAAACGCTGGCCCACCCGTCTCATCTCATCGTCGGGTTCACTCGGAACTCCTCTCAGTTGTCTCTGCGCTCGCGTTAAACGTGGTTGTGTTATTGATTTTTATGTGCTTTTATTGATTTCTGCATTTCATTATGAGTGGAAAACGGAAGAGAGTTGTAGTTTCTCTGGAAACAAAATGTAATGCATTAAAACTGTTAGACAGTGGCGAATCAATTAAAAAGGTGGCTGCTGAGTTGGGAGTTTGAGAAGTGACTGTTGGGGATTGGAGACATAACTGGAAAGAAATCGAAAACTTTGTCAACAAAAGTGTGTGGTGGTGGCAGTGGTTTGAGTCGAAAGACTTTGAAGAAGGGCGACTACGAGCAGACGTCTGAAGCTCTTTTTTTTGTGGTTTTCACAGCTTCGAGGGATGGGTAGTCCTGTGAGTGGGCCAATGCTTCAAGCTAAGGCGCTCGAGTTCCACAAGAACTTTAAAGACGGCAATGAAAAATTCACTGCAAGCAATGGTTGGCTGGACAGGTGGAAAAAAAATATTGCATAAGACAGCTGAACATTAGTGGGAAAAAACTGTCAGCTGACTCATCTGAAATTGCAGAATTCCAGAAAAAAATGGAAGAAATCATTTTTGAGGAAGGATTTACCTCAGATCAAATCTTTAACTCAGATGAAACTGGTCTTAAATTTTGAATGCTACCTTCAAAAACCTTAGCAGTAAAATCTGAAAAAACTGCTCCCGGATTTAAAAAGAGTAAAGAGAGAGTCACAATTCTGGCTACCTGCAATGATTCGAGTTCTTTGAAACTAAAGCCTCTGCTTATTGGAAAGTCTAAGAACCCAACGACCTTTAAAAATATAAAAGTCAACTGTCTGCCAACAATGTACCGCAACCGAAGAAATGCTCCCCAGGAGAGCTATTTTATTATTAGACAATGTGCCATTTCACCCAGATGCCCATGAGCTGTGCAGTGGTGATATTAAAGCTGTATTTCTACCCCCTAATGTTACGTAGCTCATTCAACCTCCAGACCAAGGAGTTCTAGAAACGATGAAGAGAATTTACCGTCGAAGGCTTCTCCAGATGTTGATTGCAAAATTAGATGACAGAATGACTGTCAAGGAAGCCTTAAAGCAAGTCACAATGAAAGATGTAGCGTACTGGATTGCTTCAGCGTGGGATGAGGTAAAACCTACCACCATTCAAAAGTCATGGAAAAATTTATTTGGCTTAGATGGACAACCTAAATAAGTGCCAGAACAGGAGAATGTGAACGAACTAGTTCAACTGGCCAATGAGCTACCTGTTGAAAATCAAATCAACAGCAAAGCCATTCGTGATTGGTGCAGTGCAGATGTCCAGATGGAGATTACCGATGAGGAAATTATCAATATGGTTAACAATCCTAAACACAGTGAAGAAGCCAATGACACGGACGAGATAACTCCAAAAATATCTCATTCCGATGGGTTGAAATCGATCAACGCTGCTCTTGCTTACATAGAGCAACAAGAATAGTGTAGGCCACATGACATACTGACTTTTCAGCGTTGGCGTAACATCGCATCATCCAAGAGAGGACAGAGGTTAANAGGCCACATGACATACTGACTTTTCAGCGTTGGCGTAACATCGCATCATCCAAGAGAGGACAGAGGTTAACTCAGATAACAATCAAAGACTTTTTTAAGTAATATGTAATCTCATGTTTCCACAAACTTACAGGTCTGTAACTACATGTTTANTAACAATCAAAGACTTTTTTAAGTAATATGTAATCTCATGTTTCCACAAACTTACAGGTCTGTAACTACATGTTTATTTTACTTTTTCAATTACAATAAGCCAGTTTTTACATTCTTCACGTGTTTTTTCATGTTTTTACCACAATAGCACCTAACCTCCGTATTATCCGAGTCTTACCGTATCCGAGGTGATCTCGGTCCCAATTACCTCGGATAATCGGGAGTCTACTGTATTTTTTAAAAAATGTCTTTCCAATGCAGAACTTTGCTTGTATAAATTATTATTCCATTACAGAATTTTTTGTTAGAACATGTTGACCCACTGTTAATGCGGTACACTATTTACACATTGTTTATCTGTGTGGAGTAATGTTGTGGGTGCATGATTGTTGTTTCGCATTTACAGGTTCTACGTGGTCTTTATCAGACTGCCAAGATAATATTCCAGACCTGCCTGATGATCAGGTGCAAATTGTACCAGGCACTGAAGGATGCAACACAGATGCAGATAACGTACCTGCAGAGTTGTGCAAAGAAGCTCTGACAAAAAAGACATTTCCATGTCAACTCTTTACCTGCAGTGTGTGTCGTATCACCTTCAGTTGTGTGGAAGAACACGTGAAGTTGTATCACTCTGAGCAGGATGTTGAAGTGCATGTGAGTCTTGCATTTGTTCACTATTGTAGAGTTACGTGTACTTAAAGGCTGCTTACATCTGGAATCATTAATTGAAAACTTGTAAAATGTAACATTTGGGGTGTAGTAATTAAAGAGTGGCAGATAAAGTTGCAAACATTTTTCTCTCAATCCTATTTGTTTAGTTGATGCACAAAATAAATTACAACATTGGAAGTTTCAGTAATATTACCCCTTTTATCACTGGGCTGTTTTAATAATGTATTCATGATATTGTACATAGGATGGTTTTGTGACAGAACTTTTCTGACTGCATTGTGTGTAGCCATCCAATACTGGTTGTAACAATTTTAAAAATGATACTTTTTATGATTGCTCATAATATGTATGTCTGTATTTCAAAACCACCAGTATTTAGTTGTCATGTATTTTTGTTTACATGTGGCAGTCCCGCAGTCCCATTTGTAATATCAAACCCTGACTTTAAACAGAATTAAATGGTAAGGTTTTTGTTGTGTGCATAATATTCTAAATTGTTTCTCTATGTCAGATACAAATATGTTTTTTTTTGCCCATTTTTCTGTTAAAAATGTTTTTTCAAGGCATAATTTCCCTAAACAAGGAATATATGTGTTTCGTTTAAATATTAACTTACTAATATAAAATACGCAGTGTGTAATTTGAGACCCACCTCATTTTTATACTGGTGCTTTAGAGCTTACGTTCTATAGAAATGTGCGTACCTAGAAAAAACTGTTGGATTCAAGTGAATTGTTTTGGTGTGATTCTACAAACAAAATAATAAAGTTATTACCATATCACTGGATTATGACAATGTTATGCCACTTGTGACACAGAAGGAAGCCGTTAGTCCACCTCATGCCTGGATACAAGCATTGATATATTTGGATATGGAACAAAACAATTGTATCTTATAGTAATGATGCAGTTTATAATAATTAAATCAGGACATTTGTTTTTTTTTTACAAGGAATTGTAATTGCTTGTCAGTATTTGAAGTTTTAGCCATGTTAGAATGTTTATCTGTCATGCGTTTGCTTTTTCTGAAATCGCAGTTTAGGTTCTGTCAGCATTTGTAGATAAAAGCTTGTACCACTCTCGTAGACATTTTTTCCTTCGAGAATGTTCTAAGTTTGATTATTTTAATACGACTCAGTTCAGCATGGCGTGGGGAAGTGGTTGCGATGGAGGTTGTGTACGGTATTTCAAAAGGATTTCGTACCACTCCATGCCCTTATTTGGTCATGTTTTTGGCACCCTGGTGCGAGGAATGGGGTAGTGTGCATGGCGACTTAAGTCTAGAGCGCCTGCCGCCCACTAGCAGTCAACAAGAAGGCAATGTGTCTTAGAGAAGGCACATTGAGCGTGGCATCGCCCACACCGGCACGCACCTATGACCTATACTTCCTTTTTTTTTAACTTCAATTTTTGCACAACATTTTACTACCAAATTTATTTCCGCCAATGTGGGAGGTTGCCAGGGTGCCAGGAGGGAACTGACATCCCTCCTGCCTTCTTAATTTTCTCTCGCGATGCGAGTTTTGAGTGACATGAATAATAAATGAACTACTGCGGCGCTGTTCTTTGCTCGTCTATCTTGTTAAGATGATTGTTCGTGACTCTGCATTAATGGAAGATTGTGGACTGTTTATTTTAAACTTGAAATAAAAATACGAAGCAAATAATCAGAGACTTGAATTGTTTATTTTATTTTTAATATGGCACCTTTATTTAAGTTTTATGTCTCTTCTTAGTGAATAAAACAGAGCTGTAATTTCCAGTCACCAATTCTTACGTCTGCGACTTTACATTATCTTGTGGCAGATTTTTTGACTGTTGTTGCAAATAGTTCTCCAGTTACTAACACACAGATGTAGGAAGCTTTCATCTCATCCCATCCCACAAGTGTTTTATGGGTCACTGGTCAAGCTACGAAAGTGTTGAAACATGACATAAACACTCCTGAGAAACCAGACTTGTGTGTGTGGGGAGAGGGGGAGCTATTTATCAGGAAACTGGTTCCTGGGCATTTAGCCAAGAATGGTAGCACGAAGTGGTTGCAGAAAGTGTTCAGTATACCACTGTGCATTTAATGATCCTCTCATAACTACCAGTGTCAAATGATTATCACATGCATTGGCTCCCTAGGCCGTCACGTTAGTATTGGCTGTTGACAGTTAAATGAGCACTTTTGAAATAAACCTTTGAAAACCTCACTGTCCGTACCTTCATACATTTTAACAGGTACACTGATAGACATACACCCAGTGAATTAGGTGAATTAGTAACAACTGATGGAGTGTATTGTCTTACTTGTACTCCCTTACTGTGTACTCCCTCTTGACTNAATTAGGTGAATTAGTAACAACTGATGGAGTGTATTGTCTTACTTGTACTCCCTTACTGTGTACTCCCTCTTGACTTGAATAAGATTTAGAGTAAATGGTAAGGTGAGTTAAAGGTGTTAGGTGGTAGGTAGGAGGTCTGTAAGGTTGCAAAATAGGGGAGTAGAGGTGGTCTTCGACACTCAAATACGCAGTTTACTACACTCCCTTAGCCTATGGACAAAGTCGGTAGGATATTTTCCCCCTTCCTCCAATCCCTAGCATGTTGAGATGTAATGGATCAGAGATTGGTGAGTAGGGTTCAATATCCTCCCCATGCTCTGTGTGTGCCAGGGACTTTGGTACCATGAGCTCTCGTACGGCAGGTTGACTTAACATTTCTGGCATACATGTCATGAGTACACAAATATAGCTAACAGCCCTAATCTGTATCGTTATAACATAAAATACACCACAGTGTGTTGCATAACTGGGGTGGTACGGCGAACATGGCGGCCGAGGACTCTGGAGGAGTCCATCATGCNAATTAGGTGAATTAGTAACAACTGATGGAGTGTATTGTCTTACTTGTACTCCCTTACTGTGTACTCCCTCTTGACTGGAATAAGATTTAGAGTAAATGGTAAGGTGAGTTAAAGGTGTTAGGTGGTAGGTAGGAGGTCTGTAAGCTTGCAAAATAGGGGAGTAGAGGTGGTCTTTGACACTCAAATACGCAGTTTACTACACTCCCTTAGCCTATGGACAAAGTCGGTAGGATATTTTCCCCCTTCCTCCAATCCCTAGCATGTTGAGATGTAATGAATCAGAGATTGGTGAGTAGGGTTCAATATCCTCCCCATGCTCTGTGTGTGCCAGGGACTTTGGTACCATGAGCTCTCGTACGGCAGGTTGACTTAACAATTTTATTGCCCTGAAGGCTAAATTTCTGGCATACATATCATGAGTACACAAATATAGCTAACAGCCCTAATCTGTATCGCTATAACATAAAACACACCACAGTGTGTTGCATAACTGGGGTGGTACGGCGAACATGGCGGCCGAGGACTCTGGAGGAGTCCATCATGCCNACACCACAGTGTGTTGCATAACTGGGGTGGTACGGCGAACATGGCGGCCGAGGACTCTGGAGGAGTCCATCATGCCGGCTCAGCTTTGGTACTTGCTCGATACTCGAGGCACTTGCTTCCAGGCTCCTCAAGTGGAAGATTGAATTGGATAGGGCTTATTGACATTCCCCTGTTTTATGTCCAAAGTCTTATCAGGGGACGGCTTATAAACTTAACTTAAACTAACACCCATGCATTACCTGGTATTCGAACACAAAACCTTTCACACCCCAAACCGGCGGCGCACCAACTGACTGCGCCACGTGAAGTTGGCTCAAGTGGAAGAGAGAGCTCTGGAAGTAAAGGTCACTGGAGATAAATTAGCATTACATCTGCAATGCTACACAGAGGTGACAAAAGTCATGGAATAGCAATATGCAAATATACAGATGCAGTAGTATCGCGTACAAAATGTATAAATGGGCAGTGTATTGGTTGGGCTTTNTAGCAATATGCAAATATACAGATGCAGTAGTATCGCGTACAAAATGTATAAATGGGCAGTGTATTGGTTGGGCTTTAATTTGTAGTCAAGTGATTCATGTGAAAAGGTTTCTGACGTGATTATGGCAGCACGACGGGAATTAACAGACTTTGNTTTGTAGTCAAGTGATTCATGTGAAAAGGTTTCTGACGTGATTATGGCAGCACGACGGGAATTAACAGACTTTGAATGCGGAATGGTGGTTGGAGCTGGACACATGGGACATTCCATTTCGGAAATGTTTAGGGAATTCAGCATTCCGAGATCCAAAGTGTCAAGAGTGTGCCGAGAATACCTAATTTCAGGCATAACCTCCCACCATGGACAACGCAGTGGCCGACCGCCTGCACTTAATGACAGAGACCAACGACGTGTGCGCAGAATGGCCAGTGTTAACAGACAAGTAACACTGCGTGAAATAACCGCAGGAATCAATGTGGGGCGTACGACGGACGTGTCAGTTAGGACAGTGCGGCTAACTTTGGCTGTACTGGGCTATGCCAGCAGAAGACCGACTCGAGTGTCTTTACTAACAGCACGACATTGCCTGCAGCGCCTCTCCTGGGCTCGTGACCATATCGGTTGGACCCTAGACGAATGGAAAACCGTGACTTGGTCAAATGAGTCCCGATTTCAGTTGGTAAGAGCTGATGGTAGGGTTTGAGTGTGGCGCAGACCCCACGAATCCATGGACCCAAGTTGTCAACAAGGAACTGTGCAAGCTGGTGGTGGCTCCATAATGGTGTGGGCTGTTTTTACATGGAATGGACTGGGTCCTCTGGTCCAACTGAACCGATCATTGACTGGAAAGAGTTATGTTCAGCTACTTGGAGACCACTTGCAGTCATCCATGGACTTCATGTACCCAAACAACGATGGAATTTTTATGGATGACAATGTGCAATGTCACCGTGCCACAACTGTTCGCGATTGGTTTGAAGAACATTCTGGACAATTCCAGTGAATGATTTGGCCACCAAGATCGCCCGACATGAATCCCATCGAACATTTATGGGACATAACCAAGAAGTCAGTTCGTGCACAAACTCCTGCACCGGCAACACTTTCGCAATTATGGATGTCTATAGAGGCAGCATGGCTCAATATTTCTGCCGGGGACTTCCAACGACTTGTTGAGCCTATGCCACGTCGAGTTGCTGCACTTCGCCGGGAAAAAGGAGGTCCGACACGATATTAGGAGGTATCCCATGACTTATTCGCCTCAGTGTATATACAGGTGCTGCGATAGGCTGGGCATGCACTGGGTTCTCTGCTAGGATTTCAAATACGCCCTTTGTTGCGGGGGCACCCACAGACACGTCAGCCAAGATTGTTCGGCCTTACATCAGATGTCACATCACCCCCCACCCCCCTGCAATGTGTGAAGGAAGCCGACCCTGCGGCCAAGACCACATTTCACAGCGACCTACTTCAGTCATGAGCTGAGGGATGATGCTAGCGAGCAAAGCTTTGCACAGAGGTGGAGCTCATTACTGCCTGCACCCCAGACGAGCCCGTGGGCAGGTAGAATATAAGGCCTTGCACCGCAGAGGAACGTCAGTTGTTCTCCAGCTCAAGCAGCTCACTCCACCACCTCGTGTGCCGGGGCTCTCTGCTGATAACATTGTCGTCGCGACCATCCAGAAGCTCTATAAGATCTTCACCAGCTACCCTTGAACTGCTAAACACACTTCTGGTAACGGCAACCATACTACCCTTCTAGTAGTGGGCCCCGACATCTCTTCTGGACAACAGCATTGAGATACCTACCTAGCCGCATCTACTTTGTTCAAGTCAGACCCAGGTTTCCTTCACCTGGTTTACGTAGTTTACTTCCGGTCAGTTCTTGGTTGGTAAGGAGGTAGTGTGGGCCACCGTGCATATTCCTCCCAGAATAGATATGTTTTCTCTCAAACCTCTGCGTACTAGTTTCTAAGGATGACTGATTTTATCCTCTGTAGACGTTAGCCCGTCATGGTAAAGCAGGAAACCGCATCTTTGACAAACCCATTACCAAACTTAGTGTAGGACTGTGGACTCCCTTAACTGGGCGTACGTCCATCATAAAAACACCAGTCGACAGCCACCCATATTGTGCACCTGGTGCGCTGTAGGGTAGAGCCACAACCACTAGCAACACAATCCATAAGGTGGCTAGTCAGTCAGCCCAGGCTTCACTCTGTCCACCACGCTGAATTGTCGCCAGAGGGAGTGCTAGACTGGTTCTGGAGGTCTGCCCACCTTTGGACCCACACACCCACACCCAACGTCGTCTGACGCTCAGAGTAAACCCATCTCTCCAAACACCGCACCTTGTGTTGCTGGTTGGAGTAAACGGATACAGCTCTGGGTTAGCTCGGCTTCGGCTTTGGTTNTCCAAACACCGCACCTTGTGTTGCTGGTTGGAGTAAACGGATACAGCTCTGGGTTAGCTCGGCTTCGGCTTTGGTTGTACACCTAGTTGGGGACCATCATCGCCTGCTTCCCCCTGACGAGGTAGATGCTTGTACCCACCTTTATACTGTACACCCAGAGGAGTGGTACTAAGTGACAAGAAAGGAAGACAGCTACGGCCTCCAAATCCAACGGGAGCTGCAACCCAGCACCAACTGCACAACCGCCCAGGAACGCGCTCAAGCCACCCGCCAGCTGGAGAGGCCTCACCTCCCAGCTCCCTCTCACTCCCTCATTTGGTCCCCGATCAAGACAGCCGAGCGACCGCACCTGATTGTAACCGACTTTCGCTAAGACCGGCACGTTCTGCTAGGGATTGTTAGTCCCTGGTTCTAGTGCCACTGGACCAGCAGCCCTCCCTGGGCTCACTGTGGTACTGCCAGCCACAGCAGCACCGCCTCTCCAGGTCAGGGCACCAGCTCCAGTCAACTCCAGCAGCAGCAGCCACCCCAGGCCACTTTCAGAAAAGGTAAACCAGTGGTTGTGTGCCACCCAGTTTGCCAGACTGCTAAGCCTGCATTTGACTTTGTGCCGAGTCGCCAGGCCACGTGCCCTGTACTGTATACCAGCCGGGGTAGTATAGTCAGCCAGTGATATCAACCGTGTCTCTGACTGACACGTCAAAACTTGCCAGACTGTGACATCGCCATCAACTAACCAACGTCACACGTCAAAATAAATAATTTAATTGTTTCCAAAGATTCTCAGGGTTAATAAAACCGATTAAATTGCTCCGGCACTAACTCAAGTCTGTAGAGTGTTGGATCATTGGATTGTATCACACAATAAAAATGCAAATATGAAATATTCAGAAAAGTGTTGAAAAGTTAAAGTAGACTTTCCAAACAATCCATTGAAATGATTTGTAGGTAATTATATGCCCCTTCGGCATTAAACAAAGCATGGCCTCACCTTTGTTTTAGTTGGCGTCATCCTCACTTATATGGCTGGCGATAAGAGGTGCCTCATCGTCAGTGGCGTCTGGAACCACTAAAAGATTGTAGCGTTGGCCGCTACAGTTACACCGGCTATAAGTTGCCACTGCTAGCTCAGAGGTATTACACGAGACTCAGTAAAATGGACGCCAATTACATATGAAATTAAGTCAAGTTCCGGAGTATTTGTTCTATACTTTATTCATCATTTTAGTGACACAGAAAAAATCTGATTGGTAGCGCGCACATCCTGTCTGGAGCGAAGTCTGAGCCTCTAATTTTGCTGAATAGATAGCGTCTTTTTAAAGTTGACTGTTCTTCTATCAAATTATTAGAAAAAATAATTCAACAATATTATGCAATATTTCTGTATGCTTTTGGAATTAATATCAAGCACGTAATGAAAGCGGGGTTGGAGAGGGGCGATTAAAACGTGAAAAAAGTTTTGAAATTGCGTTTCATTTGGATATGGTTTTTTTTAATGTGCCTTTAATTTTTAACACCTATACATTTATACTTTAGCATGAAGTTTAGTTTCTAACACTAAAAATCGCTGTTTTATGACCACGTAAAATAAAATGTATTAATTAACCTAGGAACTGTTTCTTATCGCGTGTATTTTCGGCTGGTCTAATGTGCGTTGGCAGTGCACTCAGAATAGCCAAAGTAATATTAACTTTTGTTCGTTGGTGCATCAGCTGATACAGGATTTTGCAAATGGCACGTTGTTTGTTTTGAATACATCAAGTTGCCACTCGCTGACTGTCAGAATCTGGCCAACTTATATGAAATGAAGTATACAAAGGCACCATCAAGGCCAAGCGCCAGATTTTACAGACCCGCCACATTAAGGTCTGTACCCCCGTATCTGTGCGACTGATCTAGCACAGAACGAAGAGACTTACACTTAATGAGATGCTGGGGTGCTCGACTGTCACATGTAAGTTCATTAAAATTTGTATTGTCTGTAAAATTATGAATGAAATGTTCAGTACAAAAACCACAGCCACTATGTGTACATAATTTGTGGGAAATATAAACACACATGTACAAAAGTCAAGGCTCTTCTTCAACATTACCTAGTTTGACATTGAGGAAGTCTTGTAAGTATTCAGTTGTGTTATTTGAGGAACAAGATGAACTGCTGGTTTCAGAATAACAAACATCTTTGAACACATCAAAATTAAAATTTTACCTGTCCGTATCACGAAGAATGTATTCGCAAGAGACTTCGAACACAAAGTTCTTCTTTGACTCAGTTAACTGGTGCACTAAAATGTCATGCGACTAGAATGCTCGCCTCTCACCAAGGCGAACCATCAGGTTCGATTCCTGGCGGGGTTGCTCCTGGGTTTTCACATGTGGAAATCGTGCTGGACAATGCCTCTGGTCGGCGGGTTTTCTCGGGAATCTCCTATTTCCCCACTCTTGCATTCCGGCACTGTTCCACATTCACTTTGCTTCACCCTCATCTGCTCTCAAGACTCTGATGTTAAGAGCCGCCCAAACATCTCCAATCCACTCCACAGAAATTTTAGTGTATCAGAAGTTATACAATCTAACTTAAAAAACAGTGATTTCTAAGTTTCGAGCCAAAATGCTTATTGCTGCAAAAATGTAATTCTTTCATCAGTCATGCTTGTAAAGGGGTGAGATAAGTCGCTTTTCTTCAGAAAACTTATGAGCGAGTTTTTCATGTTTACAGTATTCCACCACTGTTTTATTATGTCTATAAACTCGGTTGTTCTCTCAGAAAAATTTTGTAGTTTTTAACGCAGGAAGATTTGAAGATTTGACTCAAAAATATTTTGAACTAATTGAACTTTTTGCCTTTCAATACTAGTTGGACAGACTTTTTTAAAATTTAATCATGGGGCTGTTTTCACCAAATAATTGCATTCTTATTATTCCTGCAGGTCAATTACATCTTTAAACTTTGCTTGAAGCAGTGGTTTGCCTTTTTCCGCATGAAAGGGAGGAAACACACTAGTTTTCTCCGGATCTTTGAAATTAAGCCAGTTCTTTCTTATTTTTGAAATTATGAACGCTGTCATAAGTCAAGACCATCTTGTGACCTGAGAAGTGTATAACGTATTTGCTTGGAGAATCTGCTGGGAAAATATTAAACATGTTGTAGTTTATTCTTTTATTTGCCACATGCTTCCACCATGTTCAAGACATTTGGCCGTCATGTTGTGTCATCCAGAGTCTGATGAATGCTGATGTTACCATGCATGCGACAGCAATCTTCACTTCTTGTGAAATGTCATTATTTACCACACCAGTTAGTTTTCCACCTTGAGAATACGTAGCTTTGCGAGACATGCTTCAAAATTTGTGTTATTCAGCCTCCAAATGTATTATATTGGTATTATGTTCTTTCTCAGGAAAAATATTAACTGTATAATATTAATGATATACAGAGGGTATTTGTTAGTAGTTTTTGTGGGGTCTGTTACATGTGAGCAGTGCTTGCATGGACCTTCAGGGTCTTCTACCCTCTTCACTATTCTGGTACACTTGACAATGGAACAACATTCTGCTTATGTGTAGGGGTATGTTGAGAAATCNCTACCCTCTTCACTATTCTGGTACACTTGACAATGGAACAACATTCTGCTTATGTGTAGGGGTATGTTGAGAAATCCAAACATAGGTGGTGAAAGGATTAAGGGCATGTTTTGCTCCTTATCCTGCGAGTTCCCTGACCCTGGCATGTTAGCGAGTCGCACTGGGTCTGCAGGGTGTGGCATTCTGGGCAACAGTATTCTATTCCTTCTGAAGGTCTGTACTGGTATAGCAGTATGCGCAGGCAGTGGGCGCACAGATGATGGTGTACAAGCCTCTCCCATTGCATTGGGGTGCACTGCATTGTTCTAGGTCAATCTGTTTGAGACTTTGTTCTGCTGGTTTGCCTTGGGATTGTGTTCCTATGCTTAGTGAGTGTGATCTCATTACCCAAGGATGTAAAGCTGTCTGTCCCGGCTACTAATCTGTACACAACTTTCATAACGCCCTACTGTGGGCACCAAAAATTAATCTTGATGCCTTGGGGTTAATTCTAGTACAGACTCAGGGGTTGTGTGGTATCATATCGTGAACTACTACAGGCGTCTAGGTTAAATTTTACGTGCTGACTGCGTGGCACTGACTACGACCTTGCCTCTGCTGTTTCTCCCACTAGGCTGGGCTATCCTCTGTAGGAAATTCTGCTCTTTGTCTCTGCATATAGGTTTTGGCAGGTCGGCCTAGTGGGAGTGCTGAGGACATTGGTTGGATTGTATCACCTTGCTCCGTTCTCCCCCTTGACTGGAATAAGATATACGGTAGATGGTGATGTGAGAAAGTGTGAGGTGGTAGGTAGGTCGTCTGGAAGTTTTAAAGGCAGGGAGTAAAGGAGGTCCCCGATTTTAAATTACGCCGTTTCCTACACTCCCTTATGCAAGGATGAAATTTGTAGGATACTTACCCCTGTCCTCCAATTTTCTGTCCCTGGCAGGTTGAGATGCAGTGGATCGAAAAGAGAATTGGTGAATAGGGTTCAGCATCCTCCCATGCTCCAGCTGTCAGGGGCTTTGGTGCCATGATCTCTTGTCCCCAATCTTCTGTTCCCGGCTGATTGGGTACATCCTGGTATGGTTGGCTTAAGTAATTGAGTGTGGGGTCATTCACCACTGACATCAGCACTCTTGAGAAGTCAGAACTTTAACTAAATTTGATTCCTTTGAATTTTGTAGACAACCATGTCACAATGTCACATTAACATTTACATGCTTTGAATAGGAATAACAGAGAAACTACTAAAGACAATCTCATGGAACGGCTTGTATTTGATGCTATAAGGGGGTATGTGGAAATGTTAATAACAGTTACAAATGTTCAAAATGTCCATCATCAGCAGCAAGACATCATCTGCAATGCTGTAAAACACAATGACAAACAGTAGCTACAGTTTCCATGGGAATGGCTTCACAAAAGTTCACAATCATGTGCCTCATAGCATCCAGTGTCTGTGGCTTTGTGGCGTACACAGTGTTCTTCAGAAATATTTACAGATAAAAATCTAAAGGTATTAAATCTAGAGATCTGGGTGGATACTCAACACTTCCTTGTCAACCTATCTACCTCCTAACAAATGTTTCATCCAGGAGCGACCATATGTCTCAGTGGTGAAGTAGTGGTGCACCGTCCTTTTGGAAAAAGCAGTTATCTGGGTAGAGTTGGTGAACAGCTGGCACAATGTTTTTCTGCAACATGGTACAGTAACTTTCACCTATCACCCTTCCGTCTAAGAAGAATGGCCCCGCAAGTCCTCTGGCAGACGTACCGCACCACTCTCTCTTAACCCAGAAGATTAACTGCTTGCTTTACCACAATGCGGAGGATTTTCATTTACCCAGTACAAAAAGTTATGGCAGTTGACAGTCCCATTTATTTAAAGGTTTCTTTATCAAACCAATTAAGTTAGTAAAATGTTAGTAGTAGTTGCAAATATTCACACCCCACTCACAAAATTTGACAGCTTATCTCTGTCATTTTTATTCATAGTGTTAGGTAGCATAGGAACATAGGGTTTCCAATTTACTTACTTTAAAATGTTATGGATGATTTAATGGCACCTGACTCATGCGCAGCTTGCTGTATGGACTTTGACTTCCCAGGGGGGCTGATCGGTTAGCCTGCTCGCCTCCCACCAAGGCGAACCAGGTTCAATCCTTGGCCGGGTCACTCCCAGATTTTCGCATGTGGGAAATGTGTTGAACGATGCCGCTGGTTGGCAGGTTTTCTCTGGGATACCCTGTTTCCCCGGCCCTTTCATTCTGGCGCTGCTCCATACTCACCTCAATCACTCTCATCGGCTCTCAAGACCTCGCTGTTAAGAGCCTCCCAAATCTCTTCACTTACTCACTTGTCAGGGGAATGTGTGAATGCGTGCAACACAGCCCCACACCTCCTTCGTCCATTGTCGTTCTCTTCCTGCCACACCATCTTTTCTTCACATTACACATAGTTCCATCCCTCTCAAACTTGTCGTGTAATTGTGTCATTGTTAAACGGTGATGGTGGCACAGTATACAATTCTGCCCTCCATCATCTCTGCACCTCATTCATGTTCTCACATTTCAATTAACACTTTAAAATTCACTTACTTTGCTTGAAAGAATACTTTGTTACCTCCGCCATTTCCTTTGCAATTGTAGTGCTACTGCTCGTGGCACTGACAACAGATGGCTATATATGCTCGCACATACCCAACATTGTCCTTACAGCATAAAATACATGCGTTCACATCATATTGTCTTTAATAGTTTCTTTATTATTAATGTACAAGCAGTGTAAATTAATTTGGGGCACCTGGTATTTTTCAATGTTGCTGTGAGAGAACATTGCAAAAAATGATATTTTAACCTTCAGAAATGTTCTTGAAGAAATCCAAATGTTTTGTTTCCGGTGATTTTCTTCCCTTGGTTTTTCACTAAAATTTCAGGTTTTCACCTTTAACTGTTTTGTGCGAAAATTTTATTTGGCGTGTATTTTGTAGACTTAACACAAGTTTTTTGATTTCAGAGACAAGACTCAACGATCATGCATTTTTGGAAATCAAGACGGAAAGGAGAGCGTGCTAAAGTTAACGTTGTTACCTCAAGTCAATCAGTGCAATCAACCTCCACAGTTCAAGATAGTGCTCTCAAAATCAACAGCAGGGAAACATTTCATGAAGCGGCAATGGAGCAGACAGCAGCAAACAATGGTGGTGTGTCTGAGTGTTTCAACAAAACTAGTAATCTAATTGAAAAAACAAAGTGTGATATTTCTTCAAAAACTGTTCAAAATGAAGAAGCCAATCATAATTTAAAATTGTCTTTAAAGCAACAAGATATTTGTAGTTATAAAAATAATAGAAACACATTATATCGGAATAACAGAGATACTGAACATGCTTACTGCTCAACACGAGAAAAAACTAGGCCGTGGGCAGTGCAGACATCAAGATCATCATTGACATATGAAACATCGATAAACAATTTGAATAGTTACGAAGGAATGGATGAAGGAGTTGCGTGTGGTAACAGTACTAAAGACAAAATGTTTTGTGTTTGTAGTCCAAGTAATCATCAGCAATGTCAACACAAGGAGACACAGGAACCCAGTGCAGCAATAGAATTTTCTAAAGCTATTCCAAAATTATTTCCACAGAAAAATGGAAAGGGGGTACCAACCGTTGTAGTGTTTAATGGTAATAAACTTAATTCTATTCTTACTCCCATGACATCTAGCATCAACATAAAATCACTTCAGAAATGTAAGTCTTTGGCTGAATTAGTGAATGTAATTGGATCTCAAAGAACGTATACCAGAGCTATTGTCAAGTCAACTGGAGAACCTCTGTACAGGGATTCGTCTGGCATGTTTTATGCTAGAAAACTAATTCCACGTTGTGATACACCTTCTGGTGAACTGAACCTGAACGGTCCACCAGTCAGTGAGTTCAACATATGTCCAGAAAACCATGAAACTGGTCAAGAGAGAGGAGTAGATGATGGTGGAAAACATGAATTAGCAACTGCTTGCATCAGAAAAAAAAAAAACATTGAAAAACAATTTGTTGTTAAAAAAATAATTGATATTAACGGCAAATTTCTTGACAATAGGTATACTTGTAAATGTGGTCGAGACTTTAGAACCTACCAAGCATTTTGGAAACATGACTGTGATAAAGAGACAAATATCTGCACATGTCCTGACTGTGATAACCAGCACACAAAGAGAAGAATTTTGACTATCCAATTTAAAGACATAGAACCAGAAGTTGATTCTCAGAAGGCTATGATAGAGATTGGGTTAGGAATTAACACTGAACCTGAATCTCATACAGCTACAGAGAGCACCGAAGAAATAAAACAGTTGCAGACAGAGGTCGTAGGCATTTCTACCAAAGACAGCATAGGTGTTAAACCTAAGATCAGAGAAGGTAGGAGAACAAAAAAAGTCAAAACACCAAAAAAAGTGTCGCCACCACAAACAATGGTATGCAACATTTGTTCAACTGTGTTTACAAAGAGAGTGGCTTTTGTTGGTCATCAAAGGATGCATGCCCCTAAGGTTGTAAGGGTTGAGCATAATGCAGATGGTACTCCAGTAGACTACACTTGTAAAATATGTACGTTTGTTGCAGAGCATAGACGAGGCTTGAATCAACACATGAGAGTACATTTCCCGGAGGAGTACGAGAAAAAATGTGCGGAAAAAAGAGAGAAAAATGTTAATGATACTGGACATGATAAGTCTGAGCCCTCTGAACAAGGGCAGGAGACTATTGTAGAGAATAATGCAGAGATAAATACTTTGGCTCTCTCTTGCAGGCTTTGTGGTATGGTGTTCTCCAGACAAATCCATTTGGATGAACATGTACGCTCACACTGTTATAATGTGGAAGATTATGTGGAGAAAGAAAGTTCGTTGGTGGATGCTGTCGTCGAACGAGCTGTAGCTGTGACTCCGCACACTTTCACTTGTGAAATATGTTCAAAGACATTGGATGTTGTGTTTCGTCAGGTTCATATTCAAACACATTTTGGTGATGAGCGTTTCACGTGTGAAATTTGTAATAAAAATCTCTATACGCGTGAACAGTACAACTTACATATGCGTGCACACAAAGGAGATAATCCGTACATTTGCAGAGTGTGCAGGAAGAAATTTTGCTCCCTAGAAGAGCTGGAGCAACACATTCTGTCTCATAATGGTTCAAAGCGTTATGCATGCCGTTTTTGTGATAGGTGGTTCAAACGACCCATTTCAAAAGTGGAACATGAACGGCTGCATACTGGAGAGAAACCATTTCCGTGTAGCTTTTGTGGCATGAAATTTCGTTTGAAAGGTACAAGAGAGCTTCATGTCCGTATTCACACAGGTCTGAAACCGTACTGTTGTGAAGTGTGTAAGAAGTGTTTTCGATCAAAGTACAATCTAAGAGCTCACGTAGCCATACATTCTGATGAGCGAAACTTCAAGTGCAGCATTTGCCCAAAAACATTTAAAACAGCAGTTTCACTGTCTAGTCACAAAAATCATCACACGAAACCTTATAAATGCCCAGTCTGTCTGAGACGATTTGACTCTTCGTATTCTGAGAGGCAGCATAGAAAGTCTCACTCGGCTGCAAAAAGCACACTGAAGTACAAATGCACAATATGTGGTATCATGTACGCACGTCCATTTGGCCTGAGAGATCACATGTTGACTCATAATGTTGTAGAAACTGGTCAGTCTTCAGGATTGGAAGATTGTGGTGTTAAGAACAATCATGTGTCTGAACCAATGGAAATAGTAGACGATGAATGTACACAGACTGCTGACTTAGAATTTGCAGATGTTGATGATGAGTGCATGGAAGCTACAGAATTTCTTGTCATTAATTCAAGTGAAGACTGTTTTCAAACTCCAAACTATGTTTTACAAGTTGCAAATGAAGAAGCAACGCAAGGGTTTGTAGGTGACGATTCTGATGAAGCATATGTACAAACTCAAGAAATGGTGGTAAACCTTCCTAATGAAGACAGTGACTATCCTGGATCCATATATGCAGTTGCTGATGACTTTACGGAGGCTGGTGGGTATTTAATAGCTGCAGATGTTGATGAAAGCCAGCAGCCTGTTGGAATACTGGTTGTAGAAACCAGAGAAGAAGGTGCATCAGATTCTAGGTATGTTTTGGCAGTGGCAGAGGAAGAGTCGGCAGAAGTCCCTCAGTTGGAACTATCAGATATTTATGATGAATGTGGACTCTCTGGAGTAGTTAGGTCACACAATCAAGATTATAATGGAAGTCATGTTGGTTTATCAAACTGCACAGCTTTGGTTAGTGTGAAAGCGGAGGAAAATGAGTGTGTCCCACCTGTACCTGTAAACTTTGAAGAAGTGAAGACTGAGGTCGATATTGATCCTTCAGATTTTTCATAACAGTTTTCTAGCTTTTAAACTCATTTTAACCATTGTACTTGTAATGAGACAAAGTTTTAATAGCGTAATCTGTAAAATTGGGGATGAACCTGCAGCTCATCTCAAACTTTGAAGTATATTGGTGCAAAATGTAAAAAAGATATGTATTTTTGTGCAAGACTGGTGGAATAAGTTTACTTTGTTGCATTTTTGTGGAATAGTTATCATTCCTGATGATAAATACTTAAAAAAAATTTTGAGTAGGTTTTTGTGATGTTCATGATAATGGTTCTGTATTGTATATTTTAAAATTAGAACCACCACTTCAGTTCACTGCATGTCTCGTTAAATTCATGCTTTGTAAACTTAAGTTTTTATTTTGTGGATATGTAAAAGTTGTTGTGTGTCATAATGATTAATTCTGTACAGTTATTACATTTTTCAATAAGTATTATGTACAGTAATCATTTTAGAAAAAATTACTTCTCCAGATACCAAAAAAAATATTTTATAATCCATGTAGAAAAAGCTTTGCGTGAAAAAATTTAATATCTTAGACAAGTGTTTCAGTTTTTACAGATAATTAAATTTGCAAATAGACCACAATATATTTTCAGAATACTAGAGCTAACAATTTACTGCTCATTGTCCAATACACACACATTGTTTTCCAATTTTTAATTTTGCATCTGTATAAACAAATGTTGTGTATCACTAAGAAGAAAATTAACTCCTAAGTGTAGTTTTCTTGGTAAGGGGCTCCCAGCAAGTAGTTTATGGTAAAAATGTCTGTTTTATTGAACATTGAACCTAAAATTTGGACATATAGTATCACATAATGCAGTCACATTTCAAACGATATCTCATGTAGTGATTTACATGGTTGAGGTCATAAGGCATTCATTACCTTATGACCATGAAGTTCCTCGTTTTTTGGCAGTTGCTTATAAGTAAGGCCCCCTAAAAGTGGTAAATAAAATTTCCAAATTTCGTCATTAAAAAACTGTTAAAAGCGGTACAAAAATTAACTTAAAAACATTAAGGCAGTAAATAAAAACTTGACTGTTCGTCATGAATGTTTGAAAATCCAGCGTAAAAAACTAAAAAACAAAGGAATTGTGTCTTGTAGGTAAATAAACTGGAAATAATTCATAAAAAAAAAAACAGGATTTTCACGTTACTGGCTACTGTAAAGTTATATATTAATTCACATTAAAAATATTATTTGATGAGTACATTTTGACACAGAACTACAAAATGTAAAAGATACAGTACAGAAAAATATATATACATTTTTGTACAAACAGAGTTCACTACCGAAACAAGTGTCAAATTGATAAATGCCAATACACAAAAAATTAAGACTTCTAACTTAAGAACACACACAATAATTCACCACCAAGTTTTGAAAATGAGAATACCAAATCCTATCACAAAAAAAAAACCTATATCTTGTTTAGAACAGTGTCAATTTACACGCTAGCACCAAAGTATTTGGCAAGCATTAGCTCAATGTTGTTCGGTTTTAGACCTGTCCGCCAATCAGTTAAAATGTGTCCATATGCAGAGAAAGCCCGCTCACTGTCTGCATTTGATGTGGGAATCCACAGCATGGACACAGCTTGTGACACAAAAGTTGAATGTTGTTAACGTAGACCATGCAAAAAAAACATTGAGGACATCAGTAGTTGGCCCTTCTTTCAAAATTCCTGAAACTTGCTGCTGAAAAGCAAGATAGCCTTGCAGGAATTCTGTCTGCGTGTGTGTGCAGCAAAGCGAGACTTCCTACAGATGCAAATCAAAACTTAATAATTCCATCTAATTAAGCTTATAAGGAAAATTCACACAAATTACTGTATTTTCTGGTTTATATTTGCAATCAGTTNGTGTGTTCAGCAAAGCGAGACTTCCTACAGATGCAAATCAAAACTTATTAATTCCATCTAATTAAGCTTATAAGGAAAATTCACACAAATTACTGTATTTTCTGGTTTATATTTGCAATCAGTTTTGGGGTGCTATTGTTTTTTTAGGCAGAATTCTTTTTTTCGTTTGTGCGAATCACCTTGTACATGTTTTTTGCATGTATCTTTGCGTTGCCATTCAACACGGCTGTCGCAGTATTTGCACATCATCGTTTTGTTTCGTTCATCAAATATGAAGAAACCATCACTTTTAAATTCCCGTTCATGCAAAGAAATAATTTTTGATATATTAAACAATGTCTCGGTATTAAAATACGTCAACACACGTAACAGGGACCCACGCAAAAACAAATAGTAAAGTAAATACCAAATAAATACAATGCAAACTAGCGTTGTCAACTTAGGTGTATAATCTATACTAGGCAAGGAATTAAGAAGCACCAGGAACAATTCTTTTTTTTTAAATACGAAATAGTAATGATTTTGACCTTACACAACAGAACAATTGAAAATTTTATTATTACTGTTTACAAATATACATCCAGCGTATAGTATTCCACAGATGGTATCGTGACTTGAGAAAGCAAAAAACACGACATGTTACACAAAATGGTGTCTGTTAATGTGCATTTGTGGCGCGGCGGCGGGCGTGCGAACTACGTAAGATATCTTTCTCTTGTACAGCATTGATTACTTTCTCGTGTGCTGCATCTATGGCCGAGCTCCAACATGTTTACTTTTTACGCGTGCGCCTTGCGTGATAAAGGATATTTTGTTTATTAACTCGAGTGAACAAATTATTGCACGAGTGAAGCAATATTTATTTGTTCACATTTTTTTACCCCCTTACAAACTAAGTTAAAACATTAAAATGTACTGTATGTTGACCAATTTCTGAACATGTTTAGGGGGTAAAATCTTTTAATGCCAATATCTCGTAAATAAGTTGCACCCCACTTTCTGTAGTCTTTTTTTTGTAAAAATGTGCAGCCTATACATGCCGAAATACGGTATTTCGCCACTTAGTGTTAAAATTTGAGTGCGTGCTTGCTTTGCAATACTGTAAACAAAATTTTACTGAAAAACGTGGCTATATTTAGCGCATTAAAATCCGATATGCCATATTCCGCGAAAAAAACTAAATTTTGTGACGATTTCGCATTTGTCGTCGTTTATTCGCGATCGCGAAAAGTCCATGGCCCTACTTATAAGCTATAACTGGGTGGTGTTAAGCCAGACTGTGATCCAGTCTTGACCAATGTCGCCTTTGTGGTGTAGCTCTTGAGGCAACCACCTACTTGATCTGCAAATTGTGTTGGAGTGTGTTTGAATTACATGTTTTTAAAGGAGACTAATGACCATGTTCAGAGTCTGTATTCTCACAAAAAGATATCTTACAAGATACACAGAGTTCAACTTTTGAGACACCTTGCTCATAAAAAACATTACTTTTAAGCTTTTTAACATCGTCAAAGGTAGTATTTTTGAACAGCTACAGTAGACTCTCAATATACCAAAATCTCATGTACCGATAAACCATAACCACCGTTAAATTTCAGTGGCCCCTGCAAAATTCCTATAGAAATAATGATAACGTTACCCGCTTTTATTGTTTATCAGATATTTTATCTATCAAAATATCTTTTGGTACAGTCACCTAAGATTTCCCGCAGCAATAGTTTTTAAGCTGGTTGTTTATGTAAACACATACAGTTGATACCTGCCAAATGCTGAAGTTTGGAAGTAGGTATTGATTCTGCTCTGCGGCGTGAGGCGCCAGCACTTGATGCTAGCCCTCAGTGATAGGGCGTATAAATACGTCGACACTGTTGTCTCTAGGTCCAATTTACTAATAACATACACTTTATTTGTGAGTTCATATAATCGAGTTTTATTGTTGCTTGAACAGGTTAACTGGTACATAAACTCACGAGACAAACTCCCCTCCCTTTTCTGTACGTAGATTACTTACGTGATACTTGGCGCGGCAATTTTGCGTCGGGGGGGGAGATTCTTCACACTTGGTGTAGAACTACTTATCTGACACTGCAGCGCTGTATTCCCTCGGCTGGCGGCTTGGAACTGCTCTCGAACTTGGTGGGCGTCTCGACGCCTGGCTTCGAAGTTCCTTCTTCCCGGGTCCACGCAGTACTCTGCGCCTGACGACGGCCGGCTGCCGTCGACGTCTGCTCGCGGATTCGCTCCGTCCTCTTCCGTTTCCGTCGGCCGANCACCTCGCTTCAGGTCCCCCGACTCACTGGTTCGACGTCTCTCAACTGACTGACCCCTTGCTCCCCCCTTCATGTGGTTTTGTAGCGTCCATCACCATATTCAACTTCCCCCATCTCTGCATGTGTCCGGGGTGCTTGTCGTCCCCCTGGGTCATAAAACACGTGGCCGCTGCTCGTGTGGTCCACAGCCGGCGTGGCGTCGTCCCTTGGTTCTGGCCTGGAAGTTTATTGTCCCATTCTGCACGCACGTCCGCTAAAAGCTCTCATGGTTTATTGCGGTACAAGCCCGGGACAGACGCAGCTGGTGGTGGGATCTCGGTGTCCCTTGGGCAGCTGCAAAATGCAGCTGTGTCCGCGCCCTGGTGCCTTCCGTTGTCTCCGGATGTCGTCTGCACGTGCAGGAACAGTTGCACGTGCAGAAACCTTTGGTAGCGTGCCTTTGCAGCTGCAAGGCTCCTGGTGTCCCTCTTCCGGCACGTCCACAAAACCCTTAATCCTTATTGCGGTCGTCCGCCGGCGAGCTTCGCCAGAGCGTGTGTTCTGACGAATAAAATATAGGGACGCAGAATGCGTCACAGTAAAGCACCACAGCAAGTAACTCCAGATTTACAAACACTTCATCACAACGAAGAAACATTTTGGTCCCGACTACGGCCTATTATAAATAATAGGTTTTTATTTCATTAAAAAAAAATTTTATGTTACAAATTTTTGTACGACTGCATAAATATTCACGTTAACCAACACATTCTGGCAAAAAGAAAGCACTGGAATGCATTTTTCTAAAGATAACAATTTCCGTTAACATGTCTGTTTACAAACGTGTCTATCAATCCTTGCATCTTAGATATGCACATGACTAAATACAGTCAAACCACGACAGTAATGAACAACAAATTGCATCTGTTCAAGTGCTCATGATGTAGCGGATGTGCGAACTACGCATAGAGTATCTTTGTCTCTTAGATCACAGCTGATTGTGTGTCCTGTGTATAAGCAGGTTTAGTGTCAGATAGTTTATGTTTTGATACTCTTCTGTAATTTACCATTTAGGATTTAAGTAGGAAGGAATTTTGTTTTGCCTTCCTTAAAAAATGTGACGCTCATTAGTGTACTAATGATGAATAAAGGGAAGTTTTGTGTGTGAAAGTGGTTAAGTCTGCTAATGCGCATCTATAAAGAAAAAAAACAGACAAAATTAATTAACAGAGATTTTATAGCAGGACATTTACAAAAGCAAAACTCATTCAATCAGTGGCCAGAAAACATCCCCCCCCCCCTTTTTTTTTCTCCTCTTCGACTGAGTCAGCGAGTGTAACTGTAGAGTTTTTGTGTGTCTGTTTTTCCCCAGATGGTTTTTTAGGTTATTCAGTGTAGGCCTATACTTGTTTTCTTAAAATGTCTGTAAAAAAAAAAGGAAATTAATAGACATCAAATCAAATCTTGCCATCTGAGGGCTGTGGATTGACAAAAAAAAATCTCACATTGATCAACTCTGTCGACAATACTGTCACAGTGACCCGACTTAGAGAAAAGTGATTTCCTACCCCAGGGCAGAAAAAGTGTTTGCCACGCTCCACATGATACCCTAGAGAAAACTTTCTTTGACTTGACTGGCTAATGCATTCAAGGGCATCTAAAATTCCTGTCTGAGGACCAATACTCCGGGAAAAGGCAAGAGCAGAGGCACTCAAGATGGGAAAAGAGAATTTTCAAGTTTCTTGTGGATGGCTACACAGGTTTAAAGCAAGGTACAGTCTCAGCACCCTTAAAAGTGTGGTAAGGAAGCAGCACTAGACCTAACATGATTAAGAAGACTGGCAAACCAAGCTTCCCACTATCATTTCAGGCTACCAAAAAAAGACGTTTTCAATGCAGATGAAATAGGAATTTTTTATAACCTGCTGCCTGCCAAAACACTGGATATGTCAAGGGTGAATCGTGTTGGGGGTACTTGCGACGCTAATAGATTGATAGGACTCCGGCAGGGGTCAACCCCAAAGCACTGGTCCCAGGAAGAGTAGGTTCCTTCCTGAACAGACCACACCAGAACCTGTTCTGCCCACACTGCTATGCAATTTTACTTATCTATGGTCGTGCCTGCACCTACCGGACGCCCACTAAATCCACTAAAAATATTAGTTCTGTTATTTTTCTTTTGTTTTATCCCCTAAAGTAATGTAACATCACTGATTTTGTATAGCTGTGTACCCACAGCTATTTCTAAATGCTAAATGCCCCACCTCTGAGTGGTCCGGAAAAAGGCAGACAAGATCCTATGTGCCCAAACTATGCGTTCTGGTGCGCCAGGGCCTGACGCTTCCAGGATTCGCACGCAAGACAGAGAGGAGGCAATTATCTTACGACAGGCTGCATGTGTCCCATACGCCGCGTGGAACTCGATACCCGCAGTACATCCATCACGGAACCCATGGTACATGGTACCAAGGCACATATCACCACTGCCTGCAACGCCCCCAAAAAAGCCATTCCCAAGTGTGTCTCGACCCATCGGTGCACCGGTAGTGAGACAGTTGAACTTTGTAATGACGCACTTTATCGGGATTTGAAATTAAAGCCGTGGGAGTTCAATTATCGTGGTAGTTATGTTCATCGTGTGTGTGTGTGTGCAGTTTCAGGAAATCTTAGTTTTTGTTATGCGTCATCATTAGAAGATAGAAGCATTTCCGACTGCGTCAACAGTTTTTGTTCTAGAAGGTTTGGTTTATCGTTTACCTACAACGCAGTTCGGAATAGCGTGGGAAGTGGTTGCCCAGCCCACACCATAACAGAGACAAATAACGGTAAAGGACAAGCTGTAGACAACCAGCACTCGCCGGGCCGCGTCGGGCGTGGCAAATAGCCCCCACACCGTAAACTTTATTCTGCTCATTTATTTCTGCGCCGGTGTGGGAGGTCGCTTCCTGTATTTTCTTCTGGCGATGCAAGTTTTCAAGATATAAATTAACAATAAACCACTGCTGCGCTGCTATTTCTTTGTTTGTTTGTCTGTCTGTCTGTCTGTGAAATCTGTTTGTACTCTGCATACAGGACGATTGTATGAGAACTGTTTTATTAAGTTAAATAAAAGCACAGAGTAAATAAACCGGAACTTGACTCTATTTGTTTGGCGCCTTTAAAGTTTCATGTTGCTACCAACTGAGCTAACCGAGCTGTAACTCCCATTCGTCAGTACCAGACGCTGCAATGCTACAACTTGGACACCTCTCATCCAGCAGTGCGTCAGCCCCTCTGCCGTAGAATACATTCCCACTGGGATACATTCCAGAACGGCCCTCCACCTAGCACCACCGCCATCTGCTCAAAGATCACTGAGATACCGTTTTGGTCTGCACCCCAACAAGTAAGATAAACATCTTCGTTTTAAGGAGAGACTGTTTCCATAGTCTCTATAGGATACTGAGCCAGTACACCATCACCACGTTGCCCAACTGGTGTCAAGTTATTTCTTGGCACCCAACGTGGGGCCTCACGAAGCTCTGGTAGAGCTAGTGAAACCAGGGAACACGCGGAAAAGAGCCTCATTGTTGGGAATAATTGCCACTCCACGTATACCATGAACAATTCTGAGTGTGTCGAAAACTCGGCAGTGGTTATAGCATTAACCTACTGCTGCTATGTAAATAATGGTGGCCATTTGGAATTCAAAACATGAAATTCATAGATAACATGGTATGAAAGTAGTGTGCAGTTTTTACACTTTCATACTACGGCTGTGTACCAAATTACCAACAAACTGCAGTAAATGATGCATGGTTTTGGTTCCAGAAGGGTGGCACTATCTGTACATACAGTGGAACCGCATTATTGCAAGTATGGTCTATAACGTCACGTCTGCTATTGCAATAGTTTTTAAATGCACCATCATTTTCCCTTTTATTTGAAAGGTACTTAATTTTGATTAATTCAAATCTGTTAATGAAGCCTTTCACTATAGAGATACAAACAGTTGTAAACTCGTATTTTTTAAATGTTTAAACACGTCGTATCACACACTTGTCATGCCCAAGCCAGCCTTTGTTAGTCTGTGTCGCATGGCGCCACTCGTGTCAATGGAGCATGAGAAGAGGTGCGTGCAGGTGTTGTTGTGAGGGATAAGGAAGAGGGTAGGATATAAGAGGGGAGAGGTATGAATGGGAGTAGAGCTAGCTGAGGCCAAGAAAATGGGGGTATGCCAGATAGAGAATTGCGGGGGACGGAGGGGAATGGTAGGTACTGTTGAATGTAGTAGGGGACGACAAGATGCTAGCAACCTACCGATCCTTTTATTTTGTGGGGGTTGGAAGACTCTGCTGCTTGCAAGATCATCGCATCGCCATGTGCCAAACGTGCAAGGGNTGTTGTGGGGGTTGGAAGACTCTGCTGCTTGCAAGATCATTGCATCGCCATGTGCCAAACGTGCAAGGGGAAAAGCACAATCACGTCTAACAGTTGCTAGATAATGCTGCATTGTTNTGCATCGCCATGTGCCAAACGTGCAAGGGGAAAAGCACAATCACGTCTAACAGTTGCTAGATAATGCTGCATTGTTTATGATACCGTATTTACTAGTGTGTAGCGCATACCATGATTTTTACAACAAATACCAGGAAATTTTTTTAAAAATAAAATTGCACTAACAATTTGTGGCATCTTGTTAATATATAACAAATTATTCTTCTTTTACATTAATTTGTGGTGATTGAGATATGTTTGGAAAATACTTTAATTAAATAGCTCGTGGCGCTAAAAGGCAAAACATTGTGGCATGCTGTAAGATAATGGTACTTTAAGGTCGTCAAAAGAAGAAAGTCGACAACTGTGGTGGGCGGTCGGCTTCCTTTTCTTTTTGCTTCCTTAACGCAGTGACTTTTGGTTTTTTTTTTTTTTTTTGAGTGCTGGAATATCACCTCTAAAAAAAACAGTTATCGCCTCTTTCCTTCTCTACAACCTGAGAGGTTGGAAGTCTCCTGCCTTACACGGAAACAAAGAAGGCTTGGAGGAATTTATCGATCGGCAACACGGATGGTAAAGGGAGTGGAGGGGAAACGTAAAGATGTGAAAGCTCTGCTTTGTGGTGAGACAGGATGCACGTGACTCCCATGGGATCTCCAGGTGTTGTGTGTGTGAAAGAGGGAGAAAATGAGTGAAGTAGCGCGCTGATTGGTAGGAAACTATCTCCCTCCTGCCCACCCCCGCAAATATGGTGGAGGGGAAGAAGAATGGAGGAGGAAGCAACGTCGCATCTGCTGGTNCTCCCTCCTGCCCACCCCCGCAAATATGGTGGAGGGGAAGAAGAATGGAGGAGGAAGCAACGTCGCATCTGCTGGTCGTTACATAATGCCGCTGTCAGACGTAGATTTTTTTGTACTAACTTGTCACTGCATAAGCGTAGTTTACGGCATTATTTAAACACAGGATCAACAAGGGCAAACACAATAAAAAAAATGACGGGCAGGGTAAATTTATTTATAACGATAACTCACTATAGCGATAATTTATTTTGCCATTGTCGACTATTGTTATAACGTAGTTCCACTGTATTTCTTTCAAGTGTTTAGTACATACGTTCATATTGTTATTTTAGTCTATGGTCNCTCCCTCCTGCCCACCCCCGCAAATATGGTGGAGGGGAAGAAGAATGGAGGAGGAAGCAACGTCGCATCTGCTGGTTGTTACATAATGCCGCTGTCAGACGTAGATTTTTTTGTACTAACTTGTCACTGCATACGCGTAGTTTACGGCATTATTTAAACACAGGATCAACAAGGGCAAACACAATAAAAAAAATGACGGGCAGGGTAAATTTATTTATAACGATAACTCACTATAGCGATAATTTATTTTGCCATTGTCGACTATCGTTATAACGTAGTTCCACTGTATTTCTTTCAAGTGTTTAGTACATACGTTCATATTGTTATTTTAGTCTATGGTCATGTTTTTTCTAACATGGTAAACAAAACAGATATACATAACCAGTAATCTTAAAATATTTTCTAAAATAAAAGAGTAAAGATAATATGCTGTATACAGTATTTTGTTAATGTCTCAAAAACATTATACTAACATTTATTATAGTGTGCATTTATAGCATCAATATCAGTAATTTAGTATTTTAATTTTATGCAGTGATTGAGATTTTTTTTTTTTTTTTTTTGTGATTCCATGCAGTGACTTTCTAAGCAAGAAAATTAAAATTGTGAGTAAATTATTTTTCTTTAAACATGATCTCATAATCTGAAGGTCGTCTTATTTTCGGGTGAATACGACAGGTTTCTGCCACTTCTTTGTAAAAACATTTTTACTATGTAAGGAATATTTTTATTTTTGTCAATAATTAAATATTTACTAGTATTTTACAGTTAGGTTGTAGATTTGTGTTGGAGTAATATTGAACTTAACAGGATTTAATTAAAATATTGTTATCCACAAATAAACGAAAGCTTTATGTGGGTGATGTAAAAATCTAGTAGCCTAAACCTCAAATGCTAGTGAATGTTCATAGGCAGTTTTAAACTTATCGATAAAGTAAAAGCGTTACCGCACAAAAATGACTGTGGCGCGACAATGTGTGTTTCATGATAAGTGTGCTCTCGTAAGGTTGTCCTTTCATCCACATTAAAAAATATTTTTGAATGTTTTCCACCTAAATATGTGCTGATTAAAACAGTGTTATTCAACCTTATTGGTCTCGTGTACCACCAAAAAATTTATTTACAACTTCAAATCATTATTATCCCCCCCCNATGAATTGCGCAGATTAAATTTGTAGTCGACAATGGTGCAGAGGGAATTAACAAATGCATAATACAAATGACAATGCAAATTTATTACTCTCTTTTAGTCAAGAAAAAATTAAATGGAATTTAAAACCTTAATAATTAGGGATGGGTCGAATAACCAAAAATGTCAATTCCGGTTCTACAATTTAAATATCGGTTCCAGTATTCGGTTCTATGTATTTTGAATACTTGCCTTTTGCTTGCAACTTTATTAAACCAAAGCAGGTAAAATTCATTAAATGTTTTATTTAACCGTTATATGGAAGAATTGAACAATAACAAAGTGTGAAGAGAAGTTTCAATGTATACAGAAAACTTGTTGTATTAAATTTGGTTAATAAATATGTAAAGAATTATTCTTTTTTTACATTAATATGTGGTGATTGTGATATGTTTGGAAAATACTTTAATTAAATAACTCATGGCCCTCAAACCAAAACATTGTGGCGTGCTGTATGATAAAGGTAACCTACAAAAGTTTGTTAAAGGAAGGTCAACAGCACTGGTGGGCGGCTGGATTTCTTATCTTTTTTTTTTGCTTCTTTTATGGTGTCTGGACTGCCCTTTTTTTTTGCGTCTTTTACACAGTGACTCCCTGGTTTTTTTTGCCATGCTGGAATATGACACCTTGAAAAAAAAAAAGACTCTTCTTCCTCTCTTACTCCTGCTCCGGCGGCCATCCTATCAAACAAAGAAGGCTTGGAGGAATGTATCGATCGGCTAGCAGTGTTATTTACAGGGGAGGGCTGAGAGATAAAGAGAGAGAAGGGAGAGGAGTTGTAACGTTCCGCACTTGTTACCTTGCCGATGTTTACATTGCCACTGCTAGCTCAAGGTAGAAACACGAGACTCAGTGAATGGACGCAGTGTAATTATGAAATAAAGTTCAAGTTCCAAGTTAGTTTGTTCTATACTTTATTTATCATTTGAATGACACAGTTCACATACGAATTACCGGTTTGCAGAGTACTAACCTCTCTCAGATAAATATAAGAGTACAGAAACAGCGCCACAGTAGTTCACAGGTTATTGACGTCTCCAAACTTGCATCGAAAAATATAATAAGCGGCTACCTCCCACACCGGCGGAGAAATAGAATAAAGTCTAGTGGCCGATGTGGGGGTTTAGCGTCGCGACCTAAACGAGCATTGTACCACTGCCCTGAAGGGCGACTGACCTAAAGTAACTGCTTCCGACGACTGAAGAAAACTGCCCTAACGGCCCTCACTGCCAACTCCTTCTGACGACAACTGATGGAAGGGCGACAGACGCGTCTTTTGTTCCGCCTCTCGCCCCCCTCTCCTGAGATAAGGGCCTGGCCATGCACGCTCTCAACACGTTATCGTAACTATGCCGCAGTAACTAAAACTGCGGCGTCAACATAAATGAACTTCTCGTACAACAAACTGCGCCGGAGGAACTAAAACTTGTGGACCCATTCAACATACAGATAATGAACTTCTCGTATAAAATTTGTACGACACAGCCGGAAAGTTTCTAAATAATGCTGACGCTTAACAAAAAACTGAAAACAACTGACATTCGAAACGAAACTGACTCCTGATAAAACGTAAACAGCAGAAGTCCGCCTGATAACCTACCATAGCACACGTCTGCCGGATAAACAAACTACCACGGAAACGAGCCACCACTGCTTTAAACTTCAAACCCGATAAAAATATTACGAAGCTTTCCAAAGCTTCCTAAACACGAAAGAATTTTACACCAGAGTGTTGAAGTAAGAGCGAGAGATGAGATAACACACTGTTCCCATACACTTCCCTCCAAACATCACCGCTCCTTAAGTGTTTTTCCATGTAAAGCATGCACCCCAGAAATTTTTTCCTTTATGTTTGGGAAAAAAGGGTGTGCTATACATGAGTAAATACCATAGTTATTTTTGTAACAACAGAGTTTTGCCATTGCTGTGTAGAACCAAGAACAGAGTAATTGTTAACCTAAAACCGGTTCCGAGTCAAACTTCAAGAACCGAGCCAACCAATCCCTATTAATAATATTAAAATGTAAAAAATGGTATGTCAATATTTAAAAATATCCATAGCTTTTCAACAGAAACAGTCAGCTGCTTGGATGTGCAAAACCTCTAAATGAAATGATGAAGCCTAGGCAAGAATCAGGACATTACAAAAGTATACATTGTAAACATCAACAATGTAAAAGTAAATTTAATTTACAGTCATTGTATATAACTGCACATACACCAATGACTGTGACCCTAACGATGATAACTGTTGAACATGTTTATCAAGCGCTGTAGGCAGTCCTTGCGTGCAAACAGGTCGCTCTCGCCACTGGATCTCCTCGGACCGGATGCATCCCTTTCGCTCTGGACCACGGAGTGCTGCCTCAGAGAATCCAGACACTCGCGGAAATTGCGGCGAGCATTATCCAGTAGTAAAGTCTAAAAGAAAATACCACTCAGAATCAGAAACATCGAGTCACACACTGAAACTAACACAGATTTTTTACATTTAGCAAAACGTACATAATGTGTGCATGCACAATTTCCAGCCATCTCAAAGATTTCTCTTTCTTGCCATGCATTCCCTACCCTAGCCAAATAAAAAAATTCACATTACTATGAACTTGACTATTATGGTCATAAAAAAAAAAGCAGTTTCAGCAGTAGCAACTGCGTGCCAATGGCGCTGGGAGAGACAGCCAGCTGCAGTTTGTGAGCCTGCTACCCACATCACACCAGTGACCGTGCAGCATAGCCTTATCAATCCTTTGGCCATTCATGTGCATCCTCGCAGTGCAGCCAGGTGCCTTTGCTCTTTCTGCTTATTCGCCCAGGTCTTCCTCGGCTACAGCAAATTGTTACTCTGCCCGTATGCGCATTGGTCAAAGATCGTCTTCACCTTCAACTCCAGCAATCTTTGCCACCATACCTATGCACCAGTAGCCCTCCAGTATTCTCGCTGCCACCTTAGCTCCGGCCATTACGCTGTGGGTCTACGACAAGGTCGCCTTGTGCCATCTTTATATTTTCCCTGACCCAGGTGAAATTCCCTGACATTTACCCAACTTTTCACTGTCATATGAAATTTGCTGCCTTTCCCTCTTTTCCAGATTTTCCCTGTGAGTGGACACCCTGCCTCTAACCCCCATGAGTTGCAGGCAGTCTGCCACCTGTGGCTGGTAAAATGGCTGCCATTGTCTGTTAATATAGCCTGCGGGTATCCCCTGTGAGGAAATATTTCTGTCTCGAATTTTTGCACAATGTTTTGGGTTTCCTGACCGGGTAGTGGAAATGCTTCTACCCAATGGGAGTACTGGTCTGTTACCACTAACAGGTATATATTGCCTCTTGTACTTCTTGGGTAAGACTCCATCAGGTCGGCTGCCAAGTTGGTTCAGGCTGTTTTTTCCTGTTCGCTGTGGTATAGGGTAGGCCTTAAGACAGCACGCTTCGCAGTTGTTTACGTACTACCGCAAGTCNTGTGGTATAGGGTAGGCCTTAAGACAGCACGCTTCGCAGTTGTTTACGTACTACCGCAAGTCCCAACTTATCCCGTCCCACGTTTATAGTTCGTTAATGTCATAGAGGGTTTCCTTGTTGCCTGGATGACTGGCTTGTGGGTTGTCATGGTGGTGTCGGCATAGGTCTGCCTTCAAGATGCGAGGGATCCAGATCTTCCATTGGGCTTCAGGATGTTGCTTCGAGACCAGACAATGTCATCTCGTAGTTAAAACCTCTGGGGCATGTCCTGAAGATGCTGGTCGTCTGGATCCTTTTGCTGGTGATAACTTATCTGGTATCTGTTGAGCTGTAGCTGGAGGAGCCGGAAGTGCTCTTCTAGGCGAGGCCAAAGGAGGGTCGTTCTCTCCCATTCTTCGTCTTCTTTGGCATTCCCGTCGAGGTCCGAATGGCAGGATAAAGCGTCAGGCAGGAAATTGGTTTTTCCGGGCAGTGTTGCACTTTAAAGTCAAATTCAGTTAGGAACATTTACGTCGTCCTAATTTGGCTTTGGCATTTCTTGACTCACTCAGTCATTGGGGGCCTTGCTGTCGTAGCAGAGTATGAAGTGTCTTCCTTCCAAATGGTAACGGTACTTTCTCACCGCCCAGATTACGGCGAGACATTCTTGTTTGTTAATGTGGTATTTTTGTTTGGTGGCGTTCAGGCGGGTGCTGGCATTGGCAATGACTTGAGGTTGCCCGGCGGAGTTCTCTTGGTATAGTATCGCCCCCAGTCCGTTCTGGCAGGTGTCGGTCTGCAGTATAAGGGGGCCATTTCCTTGTGGTCGGTGGAGTTGCTCAATATTCTGGAAGCTTTGCTTCAGGTATAGAATTGCATTGTGGTGTTCTTCTCCCCACCGCCAACGTGCTTCCTTCTGAAGGAGGGGGTTGAGGGGTGCCATTTTTCAGGCTAAGTCTGGTACATAGTCACATAACAAGTTACACACCCAAGAAACAGCGCAGCTGCTTCTTATTGGTTGGTTCTTCTGTCTCTTCTATGGCTCGTATCGAGGTGACTTGGGAGTAGTTCCCCTTGGGTGTGACTATGTGGCCCAGGTAGCCTATGGCGGTCTTTCCAAAATGGCTTTTGGAAAGTTTGCAGGTTAAGTCATGCAATTCGAGTCTTTCATGTACTCTCTGGAGGTGTCCGCAATGTTCTTACCAGGATTTTGATTATACAATTATGTCTTAAAGATAGTCGAAACAAAATTGGTCGATAACGCCTGTCAGGACCTCTGCGGACATTAGCCTCTGAAAGGTGGCGGGGGCATTCTTCAGCCTGAATGACATTACTCGGAATTGCAGGGTTTCGTCCTCTGGAGTAGTAAAAGCGGTATAATTCTGCTGTCTGGGATGTACTGAAATTTGTCAGTATCCTGACTGCATGTCTAGAGTACTGAAGATTTTGACTTCTCCAAAATCCTGGAGAGTTAAGTTAAATGGCTGGCGGTGCAATGGGATGTGTAACATTGTTTAGCTCCTTGTAATTCACACAGAATCTTAGGTGCCCGTCCTTTGGGACTAACACGATCTGGGAATTGTAAGGCGAGTCTGACAGTTCCACAATCCCCTGCTCCTTCATTATCTGGACCTGCATCATAATGAGGTGTCGCTGCCTGCAAGATACGCAGTATGGTCTGTTGTAGATGGGCATGTCAGCAGTGGGCCAAATTTCATGTTGGATACTACGCGTCTGGCATAGTGATCCCCCTTGTCCGAAGGCACCAGCATGGTCTTTCAATATCTGCTGCAGCTGGGTGAATTCTAGGTTCTGCTAATTGGTGATTAGTTTCTTTGGGTGCTATCAGGGATGGAATCGCAGCGTCCGGGCCGTGTTCCCAGTTGACAGTCACCCTGTGCTTATCTCCGATATAGCAATAATAAAAATCACTACCCTGAAATTTTTTTAAAATCTTAAATCATTGAATTTAATTTTTAAATTTGTTAATTGAAAATATTTTAGATTTTAGTTTGGTATACTCAGAAATATTTTAATTATATGAAAACTATTACTCTTTAGCATTAACAAACATGAGCAGAAACCTTAGAATCAAGACTATGCGGTAACTGTTTTAAAATAAAAAAATGCACTAAAATCTAAATGAACAGTATTAAAATAAAATAATATATTTAATACCCAATAAACCTTAAATCATTTCTTCCCCAGTTGCTTATTTATTGAAATTNAATAAACCTTAAATCATTTCTTCCCCAGTTGCTTATTTATTGGAATGGTGAGTAATTAATCAGATATGTAATTTATTTTACCTGTTCACAAAGTGCTCTGCGTACACATCAATACCTTCAGATTTTCCTGGATAAGTTAATAAAGTGATAATAAGTCCAGCCCACATGGCCTGCAATGAACATTATCTTACCAGGATGGAGATGAGTTCTCGCTGCAGGAGATGCTTGTCCCTGTCAGGCACGCTCGCACCTCGCAGCAACAGTATGCCCTGTGCACACATCAGCTGGAGGCTCATTTCCAGAGCCACTGCTACGCTGCCCTTGTCCAACACACCCACCCATGAGGGGCTTACACCCGTGTGGACAGATAACGAGGAGGACAACCTCAACGGGGATGGAGATCGCATTTTCTGCAACATCACGACCTGCCTGATCGCTTGTGTGGGCACTTCAAACAAACACCCTGTTAAGATGCCAGTGGTACCATTTACACTGCTCCGGTAACATCATCTCAAAATATGAACACACAGTGTGTACTAGGTAATTGACTGCTAAGCTGACATGACATGTGATCGAGAGATTATTGAGCATTACGTTGATGCCCAAAGTTACTTACAGTATTAATCAGGAGTATTATCAGCATTGCATCTACGTTTACTTTCAAAATGTGTCCTCGGTGATTTGTTGAAATGTCACTGTGTGATGAGGGGGCCAGACTAGTAATGATTTGTCTCAAATCAAACCACATTCACTTTGTACACACCCAATTGGTACGCAAGGGGTTTATAGGTACTTAGAAACTTGAAGGGCCCACTATAATTTGTGTTAAGTGTACAACATAAAATGCTATTACCAAGCACAATTCCTCATCAAAACAGTGACTCAGCTTTACAAGGATGACTAGATACACCATGCCAACACTTGATTATAATAAAACCAACCTACAGAAATTGGAAATCCTGCTCAAAAATGTGAATTGCGAGAACTATTGCATTGTGAAAAGCTACATACATACCTCTTTTATGATCAAATTTCAAGAAATAAAAATGAAGACCAGATATATTTTTAAAAAATCTCTACAATCATAATGGTGCAAAATTATTCACCAAACACTGGATTCACAGAAAAAATAATATAAAAAAAGTGATGCAAATTTCGTTTTTTATTTTTAAGAAACCACAAAAAAAAATGAAAACAAAAAATACATAGCATTATGTTTGTTTATGTAGTATAGTCAAATCTCAAAATTATGACCATCCACGGTTCCCGAGAAAATGATTGTAACCTCGAAAAGGTTATTGTTCCAATTTGACCCACCCCCAACCTCTATATGCAAAAATTGTGTAAAAATTTTACTTAGGCCATTTTTGCACTTCATTAGCAACAGAATTACATGTTATATTTATAAAATGCACTCAAATGATTCCCATTAAATAACTCTGTAAGATCTATGGGCTTGTAAGACCAAATGAGACTTTTAAATTTACTTTGAACCCTGTATTCTAAGAGAAATTATACCCTAGACAGGAGACATACGTCCATTTATTGTTTCAAAACAAAGCCTGAACACAGCATGCCACATAAGTTTTAGCAGGCATGGACAATATTTTCACTATCTTCTTGCAGGAAAATCAGAGGATTTTTGTTTTTAAATATTAACTTATTATCAAAGGTCCATTACCCAGCTCTTCGNCTTCTTGCAGGAAAATCAGAGGATTTTTGTTTTTAAATATTAACTTATTATCAAAGGTCCATTACCCAGCTCTTCGTGGGCTTTATACGCACACAACATAACAGCGGCAGAAGGTAGATAAAGGCAGTTACAATTAGCATGGCTACCTTCACTGTTGTTCTGAAGGAGCCATGTCCACCAGAACGTCACCTTTCCCAAGGTGACTGGCTGACTTCCCCTCCCCTCTGGCAAGAGCTGCACGCGCACCTACCCACCCGAGAGATACTGTCGGCCGATGCCTAGCAACCATAGGCCAGAGTCGGATCACGTAGTAGGCACTGCTTGCTGCAGTGTATTTGTAAATTTGTAGGCGACATGCATATTTATTTACGGCTTTATCTTACACTGGACCCACTACAAACGAATGACTAAACCTTAGATATTAAACAATAAAAAAAAAATGTAAGTATATACACTTATGACGAGTGCCACATATTTCTTTTATTCTAAAGCACCACTGTCATACCNTAAAAAAAAATGTAAGTATATACACTTATGACGAGTGCCACATATTTCTTTTATTCTAAAGCACCACTGTCATACCGCCATTGCAAAAAGAACCCCCAACGAGAGAATAGCACACGAGTTTGTGTGTTCCGCACCTGAGAGTGCGTAGATGCAACCCGCAGAAACCCAGNCCCCAACGAGAGAATAGCACACGAGTTTGTGTGTTCCGCACCTGAGAGTGCGTAGATGCAACCCGCAGAAACCCAGCAGCCCCACAAGGCGCATACCCACAATGCTGAACAGCCTGGCAGCAAGCATATACAGCTGTGCCTCCAGTCAACAACGATGCCGGAGAGAGGGAGAAGTAAGGGAGGGGTTCCATGCAGCANGAGCATATACAGCTGTGCCTCCAGTCAACAACGATGCCGGAGAGAGGGAGAAGTAAGGGAGGGGTTCCATGCAGCACTCGCGGTGGCATGTCCGAGGCTTGACACAGAGATATAAGCCATGATGCGCCAGCCAAACGTCAGTTGATGACCATGACCTTAAGGAGGACTACCAAGAGTTCCAGAGCCGATGGAATCACAGCCATGAACTGATTGTCGCTTCTAGAGTAGGACCACAGACTGTCCCTACCTAAGGACAGTCCGCATCTTGATAAACACCACATATTAGCAGGCCAACCATACCATAGAAAGAGTACTTAGAAGTAAGCCTGTGCCGATCTGGATTGGCAGATACAGATATTGCTGATATTTGAGTGTATNATAGAAAGAGTACTTAGAAGTAAGCCTGTGCCGATCTGGATTGGCAGATACAGATATTGCTGATATTTGAGTGTATCGGATCGTATTCAGGATTCATCATGGCCAAATATTGTTAAAGTATAAAACAACTCTTATTATNATATTTGAGTGTATCGGATCGTATTCAGGATTCATCATGGCCAAATATTGTTAAAGTATAAAACAACTCTTATTATGTGCCTGTTTGCAGGCATCTTAAAAAGATTCTCCATATTTTTTGCAAGAAAATATACAAACAAATAAGCGGCTAAATGAATTTACCATATGTATTATACCAAAGTCAGTAACTTTCAGCCTAAGTTTTTTGTATTTAAAAATGACATGGCTTGGCTCGGCCTAGCATGGGATGATTTATTTTATATGCAAACACTAAAAGCGTAAAAATATATTGAACACATCTTTCGTACACTAAATAGAGCACAGTCATAACAGNTTATATGCAAACACTAAAAGCGTAAAAATATATTGAACACATCTTTCGTACACTAAATAGAGCACAGTCATAACAGCTTTTCACCAAAATTTGACACTGTGTGGTGCATTTAGTATTTATTCTCAAAAATATAATGTTTGTTTTAGTAATTCATTTTGCTAAACACACTGTTGATTTACTGTTTACGTACGTAGCTGGCAATGTAGTTCAAAAAACTACCAGTAGATGGCTCGTGCTTGTGTAGTTNTTACGTACGTAGCTGGCAATGTAGTTCAAAAAACTACCAGTAGATGGCTCGTGCTTGTGTAGTTCACATTTCCCCAACAGATTGCTGTCAAGCGTAACCGAAAATTCAGCACTCATGTTTGAAGTTTTGATAACAGGCTGGTCAGATGCATTTTCAACGAAAAGTTTGCGTTCATAAGAGAGAAAACCACAGATGGCTTGGCTTCAGGAGGGATCAAGCTAACACCTAGCGTTTTTCGATTGAGGACAATTTTCGTGGATCTTAAATTGTCAATGAAAACCAACAAAATCTCAGCCCCACAAATGTTGCTTTTGGCTACCAAAACATGTTACTGTAAATTTTTTTGTTTCTTCATCTTTAAAAATTAAGTATTGAAATATGTAAATAACTTTAGAGAATGACTGGGCTGTTTCATTTGTTACTTTCAGCTTTTCTATTAGAATTATGTATATTGTTGCTTTATATACAAAAGAATTGAAACACACATGCATGAAAACTNTTTCAGCTTTTCTATTAGAATTATGTATATTGTTGCTTTATATACAAAAGAATTGAAACACACATGCATGAAAACTGTAAAATGTGTCAAAGTATATGAAATGAACTGGTTAAATTTTACTATTACTTCTGAACAATTTAGTTCTTGGCCTAATTTAAGTAATGTTTCTGCTGGAGGAAAATAAAATTATACATTGTTAAAGGATTCATTTTCTGCATCCATGTAAAGTTAGAGGTATGTATATAAATGTTCATATTAAAAATACTTTGCTGTTTTAACATTGGAAAAAACATATCTAAATATTTAGTTATATTTAGATTTTTTATATCGNAATGTTCATATTAAAAATACTTTGCTGTTTTAACATTGGAAAAAACATATCTAAATATTTAGTTATATTTAGATTTTTTATATCAACATGAGGCCGACCGATATGAATATTGGCAGATCAGTGGATCGGAATATCGGTAAAATTTAAGGATCGGCACAGTTATACTTAGAAATACCTGGGGCGCAGTATGGTAAAGCCTCCTATTAGCAAGACTACATGTCTACATGTTAGGCCACCCAAGTCAGTTAACCCAATCCAGCCACTGCGTATAGACCCACCACAAGGAGTGCCCTAATCACCTCTGGGTACACGTTATATGGGGAACCATTGATTGCCACTTCATCGCGGGCGTGAACAGTAGAACCTTCCTGTCCATGCCATTCACCCGCAGAAGGGGTAACAAGTAGAGTGACCGNTTAGCAAGACTACATGTCTACATGTTAGGCCACCCAAGTCAGTTAACCCAATCCAGCCACTGCGTATAGACCCACCAGAAGGAGTGCCCTAATCACCTCTGGGTACACGTTATATGGGGAACCATTGATTGCCACTTCATCGCGGGCGTGAACAGTAGAACCTTCCTGTCCATGCCATTCACCCGCAGAAGGGGTAACAAGTAGAGTGACCAAAGAACAGCCGCTGTCCTTGCGGAAAGCCATTCTTTGGGTAACCCACCCACACTAGCCTTCAGCTGTCCGAACCCCTGGGAACAAGCTCAAGCTGCCAGTCAACTGCCGAGGTCTCACCTCACAACCCTCCCTGCCAACTTCTTTAGTCCCCTTATTAAAACCCCCGGAGCTGCACATCCCATTGTTGTATACATATGGCTGGGTCTGCCCCTGGTATTGGGGATAGAACCAGCTCCAATACCAGCTTATTGCTTTCAGACACCTGTACCTGGAAGACTTCCAGTGCCTGCCCAGTGATCCAAAACCAACGTCCACCAAGGGAAGCCTTGCAGATACCCCTGCAGACTGTAGCCTCGGCATGCGGACGAGCCTCATACCTTGATGAGGCTTGTTAAAGGCAAGCCAGCAGCAACCCTTAACCCAGCCGTCTGACACAAGCCTGTGTTCCTGACCTGACTCACATTAATACCTTGCTGATGTAGATGCGCACCTCAGCCTCTTAGCCATCACACGTCAACCTGACGCACCAGGAGCATCGAAATTACACACACTAGCCTCGCCACAGCCCCAGCCCCCTCCAAGAAGAGAAGTTAGCCGTACACACCACAGTGCCTCACCAGGGTTGCTGTGGACAAGCTGGTAACTCCTGTCAGCCTGCAACCAGCTCTACGCATCGGGTCTTCTTACCCCTCCAGCTTCGGCTACGAAGAGGAAGTGCGCCGGCAGCCTTCGGCTATCTTCTCCACTCCTTCGTCATTTCTCTTTCTGCTCCTCCTTTGCTACCCCCGGGTGAATTTCTACCCGACCACGCACTGGCTTCACTAGCCATAGCTAACTCTCGCAGTTCAGTTGCAAGACAATTCTCTGCCCGACCGCACACTGACCACTAGCCACAGCTGACACTGGCAGCTCAATTGCTGGACAAAAAAATCTGCCCGACAGTGCACTGACTTCACTAGCCATAGCTGATTCTTGCAGCTGCCGTAAAGCGTCACTCTGCCAGAGCACGCACAGACACCGTAAGCCTTTGTTTATCAAGAGCCATCAGCTCCATTGTAAAACACCCTGCTGCCCAGCAGCTCACCAAAGCCTGTCACACTTCTTGACTACCTCGCTAACCCCGTCTCTACAGAGTGGTGATCCATATAACTGTTGCACCCTTCTGAGAGTGCTTGGGTCTGCCGGCTACTTCCCATCCAACCAACCCACTCGCAGGGAGGCCAACAGCCACCCATTAGGTAGTCCCGACTCTATGTGATACGTGGATCTATGGTGACTTCCCACCTTCCTGCGTAACATGGGAGCAATCGACCCTACCTTGCTATCATTATCTGCTGTAAAGTGCTTGGGTCTGCTGGTAACTTCCCACCCAGTCAAGTCACTTACTGAGGGCCAGTAGCCAGGCCTTCCACTGACACCCACCTGCCTACACCCACTGTCTTGGTCTCCACTCTATTACCCTCTATGCCTTACCACAGGGTTGGGAGAAACAAAATGGCCAAATAGGGGCTAGTCCTGATTGGAGGCCTAGTAGGGGAAGTACAGGGTGCTGACCAGGTGTATTCCTGGAAACGTGAGGAAGCAGCTCAGCAGAGGGGAATTGCATCCAGCTCAACCAATGGAAGTCGCAGCCTGCAATACAACCTCTTGTGGCATGTCCCATGAGCCATTTCACCACTACCTCCCACACCACCAAAGAAGCCAGTAACTTGACAAACGGCCTTCAGCCACAGATAGAGTAGTCCGTCGACTAGATATTGTCAACCTACACCCCTCCTAGTACTCAAACTAGGCCTGCATCTCCCAGTGGACCTCCGCATGTGCAACGGGCTATTATAGAATTACCACATTCCCATTAAAACCCCTGTTAAGTTGAAGATGCCTGCTGCCCAGTCATCTGAGGGAGGAAAGGCTCCGACGCCGGCCAACGCCACTAACTCCCACTAAGGAGGGGCATCAACCTTGGCCAAAAAAAAAAAAAATAAACACACACACAACTTAAAGATTTTTACAGTTTTTTACTCCCACTGTTCATTTTGTCTAAATTATAACTGGCTATGATAAATAATTAGACCTTAGTTTCAAGTAAATTAGAAAATAATCTTAGATTAGTGAAAACATGAGTACAATCTATAATTGAGAGGTGTAACTCAGTATATGTCAACACAGCCATTCATACCTTGAGAAGTGCCTGAACACAAGTGTGAATAATTTTGATGATGGTGCCCATTGCAAGCACGGACCTGGGCTCATTGTGAACGCATGGGAGTGCAAAGCTTATCTCAACTATGGGCAGCCAAGTCCTTTCTGTCTCCGAGTACGATGTGACCACGTCATCAAGTCGTGGACTGAATGGGAGGAGGCATACCAGCGAGATGATAATGAGCTGCAAAAGCCTGTAAGACCCAACAGACATTCACTTCATTTATGATNAACTTTAAGAGTTACAAACAAACATCAAGTCTATTGATATAATCTATCGATTCTTGAGTTGCCAACAGGAAGTCGTCAGGACTACCGTTATAGGACCTTATAGGACATTCTTCAATAATGTTCACTTGAAACATCAAGCATAAGGCAACCATCTTAGAGATCATATCAAAGAAGAAAATAAGTTGAAAAGCAAAATGCAACTTCAGATATTATACTTCACATACTAATTAAAATTAATAGTTACTAATGTGTGCTGCAGACATGCATTGTGTCTGTAATGTCTCCTACTGGGGTCTACAAGTGCATGAAGGTCTGGTGGAAACAGGATCATGTCAAACTGAATCTTTTTCCCTTCCTTCACACCCCCTTTGCCCCTACCAACCACACCACTAACTTTAATATATAGGAAATTAAATACTGCACGTGTACCAAAACAGAACAAAAAATGGTCCATCTAAAATATAAGGGAATCATCACACACTGTTAGCCCGGGAGCACCTTCCCCCATTACCAGAGCCCCCTGCCGCTTACAAGACTTCTTCAGTGTGCTGTGAACCAAATAGCAAAGACCACTTGCACCTGGTCAAACAGCAGTTGCAGTTCTCAACTTCCAGCAAGGCGCTGAGAATCTGCAATCAGAGCAGTTCTGCTCTCTGAAATTGGCAAAAAGCTACCTGCAATATTAACTGCACGATCCCAGTATCAGGGTTAGGGGTCTGTGAATATTCAAAAACTACAAATTATTCACAAATATTTTACTATTCAATTTGAAACCACGATTTGAATCAGTTTAAAAAAAAGTCCAAAAGAAAGAAAGACATACTAGAACCCACCACACTACTTTTATCATGCTATATTTCCAAATAACATTTAAAAATTAGAATGTTGGATTTTGTGAAATGTCATGGTTCCCGAGAATAGTTTAAAAAAAATCGAAATTAATTATTTTTGAACTCTAATAAACCCAAAAATTAAATTTAAAGTGCATTTTACCTGCTAAGTCCCTATTTGATAGTTATTGACATAAAATAAAGATGATTTTTAACTTAAATACTATTTTAATTCAATAAGCTGATGTCTTTCCAATAAAATGATACCCCAGAAGTGTTCTTGACCTCCCCTTGTTAAAAATGTTAAAACATCATTCAGCACATAAGTTTCACAGAGTGTGAAGTCAACTTTCAGTCGCTTCTTGTGGGAAAACAAGAGGATATATTATTAAAATATTTATTTATTTCAATAGATACACATATTCTGAATAAACTTGTATCCTGGAAGGCCATATTTGACACCTCTTTGTCGCGAAAGAATGTGTAAGCACAAAGCCTAAACACTGTGTTAACTCATGGTAAGCTGAAGAGAAATATTATGGAAAAAATCAGAGGATATGGTTTTGAACTATTGAATGCCATAGAGAAACAAATCTTAGTGACAGTATTTATTCACCTCTGTCTCAAAAATTACAAATTTTTAAAATTAAATATTTGTTGCTCAAAATTTAGGCGTCTGCCAAATGGTGTTCCTGCAAATGGCTTGGAGTTGGAGGGATAAACTTCGGCTGTTCTCAGGTGACTTCATTTCCTATCCTACATAGCTGGTAAATCATGTGGTGAATGGGAGATTGTTGCCTAGCTGCAGAAATTTTACCAAGAATATCGATGCTCTAAATAATTTTCTCAACCATTTATTTCAAAGGAAATAGTTTCGTCTAACAATGCAATAAATCAGAACAAGTAATGTTGTGAACATTCCGTTCATCTGTAACAAAACTCTCAGCATGCCCTTGTAGCGAGATGTATATCAAATTTCGACATCTGTACAGCAATTCCAAACAGAAAACGTGGAATGTAACGTCGTCTGACGTTGAAAAAGTGGTGTGAGCTAGCATGGAACATGTGTTACTTTCTAAGCCCACTGACACTGCGCCATGTCCTTTCACACACATACACACACACACACACTCTCTCTCTCTCTCTCTCGCTCTATATATATATATATCCCTTCATGCAGCCTCTTTATTCACCCCTCCTTCCCCTTCAACATGCTAATGCTTCCTTTCCATCGCCACACATGTCGAGAACACACTGCCCGACCAACAACTTCCCCACGTGCTCTCAGTTGATCTAGTGTACGTGGAATCTTCAAAATTCTGCTTGCATAGTGATATTCTGCAACTGGAGCTGCACGAGTCAGCCCCGAACCGGGGACAACAGGTCCTATTTATACTCAAAGCACACGACCAGCCCAGTGGGCATTGGGAGGCAGAGAGAGAGGTGGAGGCGGAGATAGCCGCAGGCGGCCTAAGGGTGAGCTGCGGCCAGAGGGTAAAGACAAAAGTGCCATTTTGTCTTTATCTCATTTGCATCCTTATTTTGGGGACATTTATTTATGACAAAGCATGCCTTTCAATGCAAGAGAAAATTTTTTAGATGCAGTTGTGCATTTTGACAGCAATATTGGCATTCATAATCACAGGGGTGGCTTAAGGGCTGGGCGACTTGGGCAGCTGCTGAAGGTGTAGCTCGTAGGGAGGCACCAAACTGGGTAAAATTTTTTTTGAAGTAACTTTAAATGTATTACTTCAAATTTAACTTTTCTTTCAGAAGTTTAGTGTATAATAACTAGTACACAGTTCTGTAATATAAACAGCAGAATAATAATTAATTGTTGCATAAGCCTTGCTAAACATTCTCTCTCTTTACAACAATTTCCTGCTCCATTGAAAGCATGACCCACCCAATACATCATTCCCTATCTGCACACAGCACACATCTGGACACTACTGGTCGTAGGGTGTGTTACATTTAGTTATAAGCAATTGTCTACTGACAGCAAGCAGTGTTCCAAAATGCAAAACTTAGTAAATTAATTACTTATGTAAAATATTGGACAAAAAGAAGCCTCCTGGGTATTTTTTATTAAAGGAAGAACCCAATGCAACTATTCACAGCTTGTAGTTTTAGTTGGGTGAGAGTGAAATTGAACCATGAACAACAGCAGACATGCCCTTAATTTATGTGTGCCGACTACCTGACATTCAATGGTCTTGGCCCTCACCTACTTGCCGATGGTTGAGTTCCGCTTGGCCTAAAGGTTTGACAGAGGTTCTCTACTGGCAATGGTCCCATCCAGAATATTTTGTAGATGGGATGAATAGCAGGGTTGTAAGCTTCAATGGCTTGGCCATGAGCAGCTGTCTCTCCCACTGGGCCTTAAACTGAAGGAGGTTTCACTCTTCGACTCAATGGGCGTTCGTATTGTGGTATCAGTATTCGTCTAGACGACCCAAGTCTTGTTGGATGGGCATGAACCCTGGTGCCTGCCCAAACAAACTTGTGGAGCTAGCCGCNCAAAAAGAAGCCTCCTGGGTATTTTTTATTAAAGGAAGAACCCAATGCAACTATTCACAGCTTGTAGTTTTAGTTGAGTGAGAGTGAAATTGAACCATGAACAACAGCAGGCATGCCCTTAATTTATGTGTGCCGACTACCTGACATTCAATGGTCTTGGCCCTCACCTACTTGCCGATGGTTGAGTTCCGCTTGGCATAAAGGTTTGACAGAGGTTCTCTACTGGCAATGGTCCCATCCAGAATATTTTGTAGATGGGACGAATAGCAGGGTTGTAAGCTTCAATGGCTTGGCCATGAGCAGCTGTCTCTCCCACTGGGCCTTAAACTGAAGGAGGTTTCACTCTTCGACTCACTGGGCGTTCGTATTGTGGTATCAGTATTCATCTAGACGACCCAAGTCTTGTTGGATGGATATGAACCCTGGTGCCTGCCCAAACAAACTTGTGGAGCTAGCTGCAGAATTTTTGACTGGAGTAGTGAAGAAATGTTGTATTGGCTGAACTAATTCTGCATTTGCCTGCAGGTGTGCCTAATGAGCTCGGTCCCTCTCCTTGTCTCTTGACCAGTTCTCCCTCTCAACGGGAATAAGGTATAGTGTAGACGATACAGGATGTTGGGTGTGAGGTGGTAGGTAGGGGTCTGCATGGTGGTAAGGTAGGAGAGTAGAGGAGGTCCTAGACGTTCCTGCAGGCAGTTTCCCTACACTCTCTCTTGTGTAAGATCGTGGTCAGTAGGATATTCCACCCTTGCCCCAACTCTCTGTCCCTGGCAGACCAAGATGCAGTGGTACGAACAGAGGTTGGTGGGTAGAGAGGCGTGATTCCTGGTTCCCCTTCGGTGTCACTAGTGTGGACAGCCAGGTATCATACTCATTATTACTGTCCGAGTGACCGTTGGCCAAATGTGGACAGCCTGAACAGCCACTGTACTGGGCATCGGATGTGGAAGTGATCCCCTCTTGGGGCGCAATCACTCTCGCCTCTCACTGTCTTGTGACCCTAACCTGATTCCCTCTCCGGCCATGGTTGGGCACCTCCTGGTATAAATGGTTCTAGTAGCAGGAATGTAGGTTAGTGGTCGAGTGGAAGAAAGGCGGTAAATTATGTAGTAGACTAGCGATAAACTAGCTACATGGAATAACGTACTGAAAAGTCTGACATAACACAATGTATTGTTACAAAGACTAACAATCTCGCACACACATGCACAAGTATCTATTGGTGCACAAATGTATATCAACCCTGCTTCAAAAATAAGATGGCCTAAAATGCAGGATTTTAAAATAAGACAACCCCACATTTTTACAGACGAAAAATATAACTTTTCAGATTTTTCACAACAATTAAATACATGCTAAGATACCAAGCTTGAGTGGCAAGGAGATTGGACTAATAATGGTTCACGCTAAAATAATGCTATGCATCAAACAGCTAATTCCTACTGTTAATACTTCAAGGAAATGTAATAACAGTAACAGCAACCAAAAACAATGATAAAACAATTATATTATAGCACATGGTAACTTCTAAGTTGTAAATATCAAATGTGGGAGAAAAAAAAAAATTAAAGTGATAGATTGACACAGTTGAAGATTAGAATACTTACACCATGAGTTTCTATGGGTGGCAACATGTGTATGAACAGATTGGTTGGCAAGTCCAAATTCTTCAGATTGGTGGACAGAGATGAATTTGCAATTATTGCTAGTACATCCACACACTCTCCAGCAAGTAGTAAGTATGACTGAACCTGGAAAAAAAATATATTTATTTGGCATGACATTTACATATAATAAAAAGTCAAATGGCAGTGTTTATTTTGATAGGTACATGTAAATATACACAACCAACGGACTGAAAATAGAAACTTAACAGTTTTTTCAAAAATGCTCACTTTACAGTGGAAATACTGAGAGAGCAAATGTCTTTCCAACTGATTCTCTATTGATACACATGTATTTAGGTAAAACATTTGAATGATTTGAATCTCGCATGACTTTGCAGGCAACCAAAAGTCCTGCAGTTTCGGTAATCCACAAATAAAATACCTGAAGAAATCTTCTAGTTGCTGCAAGAATAATGTTCATTATCCTAGTAGTCCTGAAGTGAGCTTTCCACACATCAATATGGTCCAGTTCAAGTAGCAGTTTGGACAGTAAACGCATTGCCAATATGAAAGGCATTGACTTCTTCCCTCGGGAACTGCTATGGTCATCAGCATCTCGAGGCTGGCAGAGAACTGATATCTCATATGAGACAAGGGTAATGCAAGACTGCATGATACTGGAGGCAACTAGATCTGTAACCAACCATTGCACTAGCACTGAACATAATAATAATGACAACTGTATATGTCACAAGCAATAGAACAAAAAACTTTAAAATATTACCATAAAAATAACATTAACAGCTGAACTTTACACAACTGTATCCTCTCCCCCTCCCTCCCTCCACCACTCTCTCCATCTCTCATCCCACCCAGTCTTTCCCTCTCTCCCCCATGCCACACTTTCTTCCTCCTCCACTCCTCCAACCACTCTCTTAATCTCTAGCTCTCTCTATCAATCTGTCTCCCCATCTTTCAATCTCTCTCAATATAGTTACAGAAAACACTTATATACTCTATCTCATCTTAGAATCCATTTTTTTCATAGGTCATGTAGAAGCAGTAACCAGTAAACAAACAGACTACGTATCCTTCCGCTGCCACGTGGTTTCCACCTGACTGTCAAAATATGTTTTCTCAGTAATGATGGACGTCAGCAGGACGCAAACCCTAGCTACTTACATATAAAATGTTGCCAAACTGGTCATGCATAGATAATAAGAAAATCATTGATTTTGTTNTCTCTCCATCTCTCATCCCACCCAGTCTTTCCCTCTCTCCCCCATGCCACACTTTCTCCCTCCTTCACCCCTCCAACCACTCTCTTAATCTCTAGCTCTATCAACCTGTCTCCCCATATTTCAATCTCTCTCAATATAGTTACAGAAAACACTTATATACTCTATCTCATCTTAGAATCCATTTTTTTCACAGGTCATGTAGAAGCAGTAACCAGTAAACAAACAGACTACGTATCCTTCCGCTGCCACGTGGAAAATATGTTTTGTCAGTAATGACGGACGTCAACAGGACTCTAAACCCTAGCTACTTACATATAAAAATGTTGCCAAACTGGTCATGCATAGACAATAAGAAAATCATTGATTTTGTTGTAGAAATTTTGTATCACTGCACCAGACATGAGTTGGTTATGATCCATAGTTTATTCACTTGAAAACGTTTGACAAGTAGCAGCTTTCTTGCCCAGCAAACAGAAATAATACATCATAATGCTCATAGAAAATTAGTTATATTATAGTTTTATTTTGATTTGCCATGGTAATACGTTCATAATATTTCTACTTATTTTTTTTTTGTCAAATACATTTACATTGAAGCATGATGGCCTTAGAAGCAGGAGCGGGTCTGTGTCTATAGGTTTGTGTTGATGGTTTGTTTGTTTCATCTTGTTATGCTTACACTGTGTGTGTGATTCTACTCTACCAGCCCATACTTCCACACAAATGTAAGTGAATTAATACACTATCAATTTTTTCTTAAATAAATTTAAAAAAAAAAAAAAAAAACCATGTTTTTGCAAAAACATAAACATACACATTACTTGGCATACATCCACTATAAGAATTTATGTTATAATTACATACTTTGTAACATCATCACATTTGAACGTAACTGATGTATGGATACAAATCATTAAGCCTAAGTCGACAGATGTTATGTTTGGCATGCGATGTAAGGATGCACAATGACCTGAAAGTAGATCTCAGGGCTCCCAAAAGTGTTCCTTTAAATGTGAACTAACTGTACACAACTTCCAAAAGTATAAGTCACCACGAAAACAGAGTGCAACAGGAATGTAAGTGCTGATAAATACAATGCAAACTATTTACTTGAAAGAAATCAAACTAAACTCACAATGTGATCTAAGGAATTCTTTTAATTCATTAATTTTTAAGATTTGTATCAATTATAAAAAATTTACTACTAATGAGGTACAAATGATTTGTGTTGGCGCATGGTTCAGACTCTACCAAAGGGCATCCATCTTACAAACCTAGGACGGTATGAAGCCAAGAGTATAATTTAACATCAACATTTCTATTTTGTAAAATACATATTACCTCTATTATTTTTTAGCTGGTCCAGAGAAAAAAGAATAAATTACCATTATCTTACAATGGTGCATCAATAACATTCAAAATGCTGTAGCATCATGCTAAATACAGATTTTCACGCCTTTCCCATTTGCTTCAAACGTTCAGCACGTATATTTATTGTGTATCTTTGTTTTCCAAACAGATGAACATGTTTGAGGTACTTATGAAACAACACGCAGCAAGACTCTTGCCCCACATAAAATTATTTCAACTGGACCTTATAATGTCTTCTAAAGATGTCCCAAAATTCACGCCAGAAGTAATGTTAATAGAAAATACAGATTTTTAATAACAAATTGTAAATGTTTTATTGATTAATAAAGTATACAGTATAAGGATAGTATAGTGTAGTATAGGATAGTATAGTGTATGGAATAGCATATCGGGTAAATGGCCTCCACTACTTTGCTGGCACACACTCTTTTGTCGAAATATTCCATGACCGTTTTGCATAAACGTGGCTGAATGTCGTTGATACTGCATGGGGTGGGTGGCCGTGGGCTAATTGGCATAAACCTTAGATTAAAAAAAAACACCAAAGAAAAAAGTCCAACTGCATTAAATCGCATGATCTGGGCGGCCAATTCTGATCACCAAAACGGGAAATTAGACAACCAGGAAATTACTCATTGAAATGTTTCTCGGGCTGTATGGCATGTGGCACCGTCTTGTTGAAACCACATATCGTCCACATCCATATCTTACAATTTAGGCACAAAAAACTTTTTCTCTTTGTGCCCTTTTTGTCGGATAGCGACATGATAATCCAGTTTTTTTGTCCCTAAATACGTCAATGCCCCTAGTATATTCGTGTTCTGCGTAATTAGTAGAGAGGAAATATACCATTTTCTGTTTTTTTTTTTTTTTTTTTNACTGCATGGGGTGGGTGGCCGTGGGCTAATTGGCATAAACCTTAGATTTAAAAAAAACACCAAAGAAAAAAGTCCAACTGCATTAAATCGCATGATCTGGGCGGCCAATTCTGATCACCAAAACGAGAAATTACCGACATAAAAAATACGAAAATTCGTGTTCTGCGTAATTAGTAGAGAGGAAATATACCATTTTCCGTTTTTTTTTTTACAGAAATGCCGCTACTCTGAACAATTTTCGTATTTTTTTGGTGTATTTTTAGAGAATTTACCCCACAATTTCACTGATCTTCATAGCCCTCCCCACTATTGTATTTGTGGTTTGTATTGGTAATACGTTAATGCCCCTAGTAAATTCGTGTTCTGTGTAATTAGTAGTGGAAATATACCACTTTCACGATTTTTTTTTGCTAAAAAGTCGTTACTCTGAACAATTACCCATTTCAAGCGATGTAATGCTAATAGAGCTAAAATTAAATGGTATGTACAGTATATACATTAGGAATTGCACAAGTTGTCTTTTTAAAATGTTGTATATACAACTGATATCTACAAAAATCTTCTAACAGCTTGGTGTTATGTCTACGCTGATTCCAATCGCAGATGTGTAGAGGTCAGGCTGACAGCACGAAGTTCCAGCTTCACTCTTCTTGATAGACATAACTGTCCTGTTGGGTGCTTAGGTTTGGTTTTCCTGGGTAGCTTTTCATCATAGGCATTCAGTACAGGATGTTTCTGCTAGTTCTTTATTTCCCCACTATTCCTGCAATGTAATCTCTGTGCTTGCATCTTGATTGGATCTGAAGACGGAGGCGCTGCCATCTTCCCTTTCAATATGCTATTAACGTTGGTAATCCAAGCATAGATCATCACAACTGTCTTAACTGCAAGTGATTTCACACCATGTTTGCTGCAGCACAAGAAAGATAAATCTATATTATAAGCAGTCACACAATATTTTGGCTACACCAGGCATATAGCACACCTCTGGTAACTTGTTTTGGATTATCGTGATAATTTGGTGACATTGTGACAAAGGTTGTATGTGGAAGGCAGTGCCTTTGGTAAGTATCGCCTGGCTATTATAAACTCACAGAACAATTTTTTGTTTGTTAGCGAAAATACTTTCTTTGCTACAAAACCACTTATGTAGACGGATGTTGCCGAGGCAATTCTTGACTCTGAAACAACTTCTTTCCGTGGTGGCACATGTCGAACTACCTTCTGGGACTGTTCTACAGGAATATCGTCTGCCTGCACAAAACGTTTAAGGGTGTCAAAAACAAAACCTGTATGACATTACGAACACTATGACTACGTACACTGCAGAAAAAGTTTTCAAAAGACTCTTGGTTAAAGTTGCACGAGGAAAAAACCCGGAAACCATCATTCAGTAGTCGTATCAGATAAATGTCTCAAACCAGTGTATGATACTTGGAGGTACTGACTTCCGCTGTGTTTAAATGAGTGAAAACTGTGAACTAGTTGGAAAAACTTTCCCCTGGCAATGGACAAAAGGCACCCACCTGGTATATTCTCAGTTGGAAGTGAGAACTTCTTCAGTCTCTTCGTGCCCACTCTCTTGCAATGGTCACTGAAACGATCGTCGCAAACAAGGAAGTTTTTGTACATGACAATGTAATCTCATTCAGCGAATCGTGGATTTGCAATCCTTTCAAAACATATTATAAACTGTTATTTCTCATACATTGAGGAAGTATGCCGAACTGTTCCCAGTCTGTACTTAAATTGTGGCACACAACACGTAACTGTTCTGGGCATTTTAATAAGCATTATAATAATGCAATAAATTTTAACACAGTTGTTACGTTATACAACCGTTAGTAAGATACAAGAATTTAATCGCTGTAATCACCACGTGTTAACGTCAAAAACAAACAAATATAAACGCGATGCTAGCGCTAAGTGTTTCTTCCCCTAACTAAAACAGTGTTACAGATACGGCCTGTGAAGTTTCCACCCCGTAATGCTACAGAACAGTGTTGTAAATTTTTTTTAGATTTAAATCGAGTGGACGGAGATAAGAAAAAGACAAAAGTTACAAACTACTCCTTCTTTTTGTCCCTCAAACTTCAGTTTCTGGAGAAAAAAAAAATATATATATATAAATTGTTCATTTATTAAATCGGAGGTAATTATAAAGAACAGCGGCTTTTTCGAAGGAGATATAATAGACCCACAAGAGTTATATAAATTATGGTAAATATTCAGAATAGGTGGTTTTCTGAAAATAAAAGAAAAAAATACGGAAAGTGGTATATTTCCACTCTACTAATTACACAGAACACGAATTTACTAGGGGCATTAACGTATCACAGTAATTATTAACAGTAGCGGCTTTTCTGAAGGAAACGTCGTAGACCCACAAAAATTACATAAATGGGTTCTGCACAGCTGACCTTTTTAATATTGAGGAGATCGTTATGGTGAAATAAGTAGAACGTACTAAATACAATTTAAAAAAAATACTCCATGACAATTTTGTAAAAACTTACACGAATTTCGTTATGAACACCGATAGATCCATTTTTCATTGAGAAGAAATGCCGGCATAATTAGCAAAAAAGGAATGCAAACAATTCGAATATTCTATTGTTGCAGTATAATCGAATTTTTGAATTTTGTCTGTTGTATTCAAATAAGTCCTTTGGTTTGAAGTTCTCCTTCTCGACAACAGATGACACTAGATGCTCAACAATATTTACGTAATATTTTAAGGTCTTCAGCAATTGACATTTAACTTTTTGCCATATTTATACAAAGATTTAAAATTTTCTTTGTGCCTTTTTTCTATAAATACGGTTTATATCGAACATTCTACTTAAGGGAAGCAAAATTCCAAACCAACATTCTCTTTGTTAATTGCAGAATGATTCCCTCCACTTATGCGAATTTTCATATATATCTCCACGAAGTGTACGATTCATAGAATACCAGGAAATTAAATGATATCTGCTGCAATAATTCTGTTTCTGAAAATAAATCCTAGCCATTATTTTCAGTTTTGTAACTTTTCGTGAATTGCAAAAAGCTTTTAACTCATCAAAATACTTGAGAAAATTTATTTATCGTTAAAACAAAGAGAACAGATTGTGACTAAAAAGAAATTTACTTGAAAAGCCTTCTGTCTCATTTCCAAAGGTTTGCGACAGCTCCGCAATACACATAGGACGAAAAATGATCGAGAACTTAAAATGTTACCTGTTTCAAATACAAATAAAAATTATAATTTCTCATGAACACAAGTGTCATAACTTAAGCCAAATACGGCATTAATTTACTCACTTCAAAAAACTACTTTCGAACTATTAACTTGTGCCAGCATTAACATTCACAATGTTGATTAAGAGGCAATGACGCAAACGGAGAAGAAAACAGAATATTCGGAATCCAAATGATTGAATCGATTTGAGACGAGACTATTCGAATAAATATCGATTTAAAGAAATATTCGATTTTGCCCATCACTATATACTCCTGTTATAAGAATTAGAAGTTCGCTTTGACGCTAAAACTACCACCTTTACCAACATATAATTTAAAATCAAACACCCGGCGCACTTACAATACACTGCACGCACTGACACAGTCCAATATAAATGTACCGCCAAAAACAAACAAATAACAAAACAGTGAAATTTATTTCGATCATAGTAGTGTAATACCAACGTGCAAATTTTAAATCCTGTACGTACATCCATAAGGTTTAAATAAACAAATATTGGTCGGGTTAGGTAAAAGGCGAATTCTCAACCTCGTCGTAACGTACGTACGTTATGTACTGGCAGAAATTCATACAATAACGTAACTTTGTGAAGCGAGATTATTATTATTCTGTGTTTTGTTTTTATTGGCTTCGGGCAAATTAGTGTAAAATTTAAAATAATTAACCAAAGATACAGAAATTTGTTTATACAAGTTATTACATTAATGGTTTTAGTTAATAAAACGGACATTCTGATCGGTTGAGAGTACAGCTGTAAGTATGCATGTAGACCAATTCCACTAGTTTCTACGTACATACACTAAATTGGAATGAGGATGTATGCATGAAAATATATACTTTTCATCTTTTATTCATATGTATGTACGCTACTTGGAGGTATTTAATACATCATAATTGTATTCAGGTTAGGTACAAAACTCCTTTTCTTATGGGAGACTTGGGCATTAGGAAAAATTTATACAGTTACGTAAGTGCTAGTGTTCCAAAGTGTTCATNCGGCTTTTTCGAAGTAGACATAATAGACCCACAAGAGTTATATAAATGATGGTAAATATTGAGAATAGGTGGTTTTCTGAAAATAAAAGAAAAAAAATACGGAAAGTGGTATATTTCCACTCTACTAATTACACAGAACACGAATTTACTAGGGGCATTAACGTATCACAGTAATTATTCACAGTAGCGGCTTTTCTGAAGGGAACGTCGTAGACCCACAAAAATTACATAAATGGGTTCTGCACAGCTGACCTTTTTAATATTGAGGAGGGCGTTATGGTGAAATAAGTAGAACGTACTAAATACAATTTTAAAAAAATACTCCATGACAATTTTGTAAAAACTTACACCAATTTCGTTCTGAACACCGATAGATACATTTTTCATTGAGAAGAAATGCCGGCATAATTAGCAAAAAAAAAAATGCATACAATTCGAATATTCTATTGTTGCAGTATAATCGAATGTTTGAATTTTGTCTGTTGTATTCAAATAAGTCCTTTGGTTTGAAGTTCTCCTTCTCGACAACAGATGACACTAGGTGCACAACAATATTTACGTAATATTTTAAGGTCTTCAGCAATTGACATTTAACTTTTTGCCATTTTTATACAAAGATTTAAAATTTTATTTGTGCCTTTTTTCTATAAACACAGTTTATATCGAACATTCTACTTAAGGGAAGCAAAATTCCAAACCAACATTCTCTTTGTTAATTGCAGAATGATTCGCTCCACTTATGCGAATTTTCATATATATCTCCACGAAGTGTAGGATTCATAGAATACCAGGAAAGTAAATGATAGCTGCTGCAATAATTCTGTTTCTGAAAATAAATCCTAGCCATTATTTTCAGTTTTGTAACTTTTCGTGAATTGCAAAAAAAGTTTTTAACTCATCAAAATACTTGAGAAAATTTATTTATCGTTGAAACAAAGAGAACAGATTGTGACTAAAAAGAAATTTACTTGAAAAGCCTTCTGTCTCATTTCCAAAGGTTTGCGACAGCTCCGCAATACACATAGGACGAAAAATGATCGAGAACTTAAAATGTTACCTATTTCAAATACAAATAAAAATTATAATTTCTCATGAACACAAGTGTCATAACTTAAGCCAAATACGCCATTAATTTACTCACTTCAAAAAACTACTTTCGAACTATTAACTTGTGCCAGCATTAACATTCACACTGTCGACTAAGAGGCAATGACGCAAACGGAGAAGAAAACAGAATATTCGGAATCCAAATGATTGAATCGATTTGAGACGAGACTATTCGAATAAATATCGATTTCAAGAAATATTAGATTTTGCCCATCACTATATACTCCGGTTATAAGAATTAGAAGATCGCTTTGACGCTAAAAAATACCACCTTTACCAACATATAATTTAAAATCAAACACCCGGCGCACTTACAATACACTGCACGCACTGACACAGTCCAATATAAATGTACCGCCAAAAACAAACAAATAACAAAATAGTGAAATTTATTTCGATCATAGTAGTTTAATACCAACGTGCAAATTTTAAATCCTGTACGTACATCCATAAGGTTTAAATAAACAAATATTGGTCGGGTTAGGTAAAAGGCGAATTCTCAACCTCGTCGTAACGTACGTACGTTATGTACTGGCAGAAATTCATACAATAACGTAACTTTGTGAAGCGAGATTATTATTATTCTGTGTTTTGTTTTTATTGGCTTCGGGCAAAATAGTGTAAAATTTAAAATAATTAACCAAAGATACAGAAATTGGTTTATACAAGTTATTACATTAATGGTTTTAGTTAATAAAACGGACATTCTGATCGGTTGAGAGTACAGCTGTAAGTATGCATGTAGACCAATTCCACTAGTTTCTACGTACATACACTAAGTTGGAATGAGGATGTATGCATGAAAATATATACTTTTCATCTTTTATTCACATGTATGTATGCTACTTGGAGGTATTTAATACATCATAATTGTATTCAGGTTAGGTACAAAACTACTTTTCTTATGGGAGACTTGGGCATTAGGAAAAATTTATACAGTTACGTAAGTGCTAGTGTTCCAAAGTGTTCATTTTAATTAAACATTTTAGCTATGTGAATGATAAAAGCAAAAGATTTCACTCATAATGTTTTTGTTACATTTGATTATTAAATTATTTTTTTTATGTAGAAAATATTTTTTAAAAAAAGGTAGAAAATGCAACACTAGTTCTTACTTAGTGGCAAAAATTTTTAGTTGCCAAACTAAAAGCATTGACTTACCAACCTGAGTAGAATATACATTAACCAAACTTATTGAAAGTAGTTTGATTGAAAAATTTGACAATGTGACAGGGGCTTAAGAGAAGAATATCAAATGCTATCTTCGATTTTTTTTTGCCATAGTTTTTGTTTAAATGGNTTTCCATAGTTTTTGTTCAAATGGTTTATTGAAATTTTTGGCATAATAAAGTGTAAAAAAATATTTCACAAAAGTTTCGCTGTGTACGACGGATGCGACCAACTGCATACCTCCTTGTTGTTGTTCCCTTACTCCATGGGTTATATGATGAGCTGGGGAACAGAGCAATATTCACGCTCCATTTTTGGCATTTAATTTACATGTTTTGTTTACAAGCAGAACTGGAGACTGTGCAGGACATCGTTCCAGTGCTACTAGACTGCATTTTTTTTACAGCAGCAGTCATGACAAATTACTCAGTTCAATGGTTTAAGAGCCATTTTAGATATGTAATACTGCATTTCATAATATTATATTAATAAAACAAGTTTCTGATACTTGTGTAATCTTTTTTGTCGACTACATGACTCGTTAACTAGGCTTAATAAAAAAAATGTAGTACACTCTTTAGTCACCAGTAAGTAGAAATGTGTGATTTTTGTGTAATCATAAACAAAAATAAGTTAATTTTCCGTACAGTGTAGCATTTGTGTACATTAATTAAGTAAGTGATTAGTATTTTTTTTTTCATTCCAACGCTGCTTCGAACACATTCACACTACAGATAAACATGCCACATATAATAATATACCAACCACATCTAGATTTTGCGGCATTAACTGCATGCAATTTTAAGGTGAAATGAAGCCCTTTTACTACCAACTCCACACATTCCATCCTTGGTCACCGATGCTATTAAATAACCTCCAAATCAGCATGCATATTTCTGGCAATCTTTCCTGACTATGTGACATCAGCCTAACGCCTGTTGGCTGGATGGTGTTGGGTTAATGGAAGTTTTGAGGGATGATGAAAAACATTGTTAGGTGGGTTTGTAGTTGGATACCCGACTAGGTGCCAGAAATATTCAGGAAGTGTCTATTGACAGGAAGAGTCTATTGCTGCTGATGATAATGATCTCAGAGTACAGCAGGCCATTCACCTGGATGTAGGCAGTTCCTCGTCCAAATTGTTGGATGAGCCCCTCTGGACAGGGAAAACAGACGTTATCTACGCCTGATACTTACACCAGAAGGAAGTGGGCATATTCAGACTGACCCACACACCTTTTCCTGAAAAAAACTCGGTGTTGAGCATGCTGGTTATTAAGGTATATTATGGGCAATTACGGTTAAAGCAGGTTGTAGGGATCCCGAAACACCCGAAGGCAGTGCTTGAAATCAAAGACACGAAGTCTGAAAACTTGCTTGTAATTACTCTTGCACAAAAATTTACATCACTCTAGTTGAAATTTTTACATGGGTTCTGGCCTTTGACTTGCCAGATAGGCAAAACAACGAAAGTACACAGGTGTGCAGAACATTGAATTACTGGTGTGTTAAGCTTGCCCGGACTTATGCTCTTTCCGGGGGAAGAAGGGGTGGGATCTCTGAGTGCAGAAAATAAGATGTTCTAATAAGTTTCATCAGATTATTGCAGCTAAAGATGATTGACGCAAAAACCTGAAAGCATGCAGAGCCTGACATGGTGCATGCCGACCTCTTGAGACACTCGACAGCGACTGAATCTGACGAGCTTGGAGTGCCGACTATGGCAAAACGCTGCACACCCTAGCACTACTTTCTATTGAACTAAGCCACTTGCACAACTAAATGGGCATGAATCCTTGAATAGATAAGGAATAAATAAATTCATAATATTATACTGCACATGAACAAATACAATTTAAATGTAGATGGCATGAAATTATGGTGAAACAACTGAGGTAAAAATTTGTGAATTTTTAAATAAACATAATTAAAGCACTTAAATGCTGATAGGGTGTCTTTCAGCATCCACATGCCTGGTGTGTCTTTCTTTTGCTTTAAATTATTTGATTTTAAGTTGCCCTATAGCAAATGTGTGCCGAGTCGCTCATAATGCATCCACGTCCGCCCATGTGCGGCGTTTGTCGAGGGGGGTGGGAGAGGTTGTGGTGGTATGAAATTGCGCAGCACTACTCTGCAATCTCTTGCTCTCGCACTGCACTGCCCACTGCACTGCAGTGTGCACTGAGGACACACTGGTGTTGGTTGATGTTGTGGACGCGCTGCATGGCAAATGGTCTGGAAGGCAAGACACTATCCTGCTTCAAGTGCATTAAGTATTTGTGCTCCAGACCTCGTGAGAATTGTTCGGAACAACTTCGCTGCACATATTTCGCATTATGAAGGTAACGGAATACTGGCTTTCTTACATAATTTTCATTTCGTTGGCTGTTCTTTTTTTTTTATAGCTGGATTGGAATAATTAAAACACAGGATTGTTTTACTTCTACTCCAGCTTAAAAAATTATTATCATAGAAAAATGTAAGAATACCAAATGGGCTCAAGATTATATTTTTTGCGCTTATATTTCCAAAACTGTCAATATACCTTTTTAACCATAGTTTGTAATTGCAAATCTAAAATCTAATACGGCGTCAGATATATTTCCTAGGCTACTTTCATAGAGTAAATATATAAAAGGACAGAAATTCAAGTACTTACAGTGTAGTACTTGTTGACAAGTACACACGGCGACGATTCGGATTTTTGGACGTTGGGGTGGTAGTGGCGTCATTTTGTATTTGTGCAATTTTAACCGTTTTTGTGAGTTAAATGACATTAGATTTTTGGATATTTCATCTTATGAAGATTTTGTCGTTTTTTTTATGTGTTTTGTTTGGAATTGTCGATGTTGGCCGTGGGCGAACCATAGGCCAATCAAAAGCCTACAAAATGCACTACAGCGTTGGTCGGGGGTAGAACCTAAATAGAGACATCGTGGACCACTGATTTGTAGGGTAGAATGATTTTGCCATAATTTGACAAATGAAAATAATGCTCATTAATAAAGATAGCTGTGTGTTTTAAAAACAGTATAATTTTGTTTTTAAATGTACTTAAGTAACTAGTAAGTTAATTTAAATTATTCTTATAATAATTCATAAAATATATTATTACGATGTAGGCATGCACTGTGGTGAGGAAGCCAGAATTTTGTATACAGAGTGGAGAATGTTTCTGAGTTTGCTTAGGACTTCNTAGGCATGCACTGTGGTGAGGAAGCCAGAATTTTGTATACAGAGTGGAGAATGTTTCTGAGTTTGCTTAGGACTTCATGATATAGGACCACCAAGGGTATATCAGAGTTGTTGACCTTGGTTTGTGCTCCGGTATTTCAGATGGTTTGCTGAATCTGTTTGTGGACAAGGTGCAAGGGGTAGCCCCTGTNACCTTGGTTTGTGCTCCGGTATTTCAGATGGTTTGCTGAATCTGTTTGTGGACAAGGTGCAAGGGGTAGCCCCTGTCGAGGCTATTTGTTCATACTGTTTGTTGAGCTCACTGTTAATAATAATAACCAACACCTGCAATTGTGCTACCGCCTGGTGACGAGCTCTCTCACCTCTACCCTACCCTACCCGACCAAACTCCCTTCCACGCCCTTCCTGAACTTTGCAATGTCCCTCACAGATAACAATTCCTCCCGCAACACATTCCACTTCCTCACAGACCTCGCAAGCATAGACTGTCTACCCTGCTCCGTTCTCCTCCACACCCTCTGAAGCTTCTCACTGTTGTTTCCTCTTCCTCTAAACACCCCGCTACTTAGCTGGCAGCATAAACTTCCCATTGCTTCACCATTGCTATCTCCCATTCCCTCATCTTAAACTTACTAAACAACCCCCAATCCTTANTAGTTTGATTGAAAAATTTGACAATGTGACAGGGGCTTAAGAGAAGAATATCAAATGCTATCTTCGATTTTTTTTTGCCATAGTTTTTGTTTAAATGGTTTATTGAAATTTTTGGCATAATAAAGTGTAAAAAATTATTTCACAAAAGTTTCGCTGTGTACGACGGATACGACCAACTGCATACCTCCCAGTTGTTCCCTTACTCCATGGGTTATATGATGAGCTGGGGAACAGAACAATATTCACGCTCCATTTTTGGCATTTAATTTACATGTTTTGTTTACAAGCTGAACTGGAGACTGTGCAGGACATCGTTCCAGTGCTACTAGACTGAATTTTTTTTACAGCAGCAGTCATGACAAATTACTCAGTTCAATGGTTTAAGAGCCATTTTAGATATGTAATACCGCATTTCATAATATTATATTAATAAAACAAGTTTCTGATACTTGTGTAATCTTTTTTGTCGACTACATGACTCGTNTGCATTTCATAATATTATATTAATAAAACAAGTTTCTGATACTTGTGTAATCTTTTTTGTCGACTACATGACTCGTTAACTAGGCTTAATAAAAAAAATGTAGTACACTCTTTAGTCACCAGTAAGTAGAAATGTGTGATTTTTGTGTAATCATAAACAAAAATAAGTTAATTTTCCGTACAGTGTAGCATTTGTGTACATTAATTAAGTAAGTGATTAGTATTTTTTTTTTCATTCNAATAAGTTAATTTTCCGTACAGTGTAGCATTTGTGTACATTAATTAAGTAAGTGATTAGTATTTTTTTTTTCATTCTAACGCTGCTTCGAACACATTCACACTACAGATAAACATGCCACATATAATAATATACCAACCACATCTAGATTTTGCGGCAGTAACTGCATGCAATTTTAAGGTGAAATTAATCCCTTTCACTACCAACTCCACACATTCCATCCTTGGTCACCGATGCTATTAAATAACCTCCAAATCAGCATGCATATTTCTGGCAATCTTTCCTGACTATGTGACATCAGCCTAACGCCTGTTGGCTGGATGGTGTTGGGTTAATGGAAGTTTTGAGGGATGATGAAAAACATTGTTAGGTGGGTTTGTAGTTGGATACCCGACTAGGTGCCAGAAATATTCAGGAAGTGTCTATTGACAGGAAGTGTCTATTGCTGCTGATGATAATGATCTCAGAGTACAGCAGGCCATTCACCGTGATGTAGGCAGTTCCTCGTTCAAATTGTTGGATGAGCCCCTCTGGACAGGGAAAACAGACGTTATCTACGCCTGATACTTACACCAGAAGGAAGTGGGCATATTCAGACTGACCCACACACCTTTTCCTGAAAAAAACTCGGTATTGAGCATGCTAGTTATTAAGGTATATTATGGGCAATTACGGTTAAAGCAGGTTGTAGGGATCCCGAAACACCCGAAGGCAGTGCTTGAAATCAAAGACACGAAGTCTGAAAACTTGCTTGTAATTACTCTTGCACAAAAATTTACATCACTCTAGTTGAAATTTTTACATGGGTTCTGGCCTTTGACTTGCCAGATTGGCAAAACAACGAAAGTACACAGGTGTGCAGAACATTGAATTACTGGTGTGTTAAGCTTGCCCGGACTTATGCTATTTCCGGGGGAAGAAGGGGTGGGATCTCTGAGTGCAGAAAATAAGATGTTCTAATAAGTTTCATCAGATTATTGCAGCTAAAGATGATTGACGCAAAAACCTGAAAGCATGCAGAGCCTGACATGGCGCGTGCCGACCTCTTGAGACACTCGACGGTGACTGAATCTGACGAGCTTGGAGTGTCGACTATGGCAAAACGCTGCACACCCTAGCACTACTTTCTATTGAACTAAGCCACTTGCACAACTAAATGGGCATGAATCCTTGAATAGATAAGGAATAAATAAATTCATAATATTATACTGCACATGAACAAATACAATTTAAATGTAGATGGCATGAAATTATGGTGAAACAACGGAGGTAAAAATTTGTGAATTTTTAAATAAACATAATTAAAGTACTTAAATGCTGATAGGGTGTCTTTCAGCATCCACATGCCTGGTGTGTCTTTCTTTTGCTTTAAATTATTTGATTTTAAGTTGCCCTATAGCAAATGTGTGCCGAGTCGCTCATAATGCATCCACGTCCGCCCATGTGCGGCGTTTGTCGAGGGGGGTGGGAGAGGTTGTGGCGGTATGAAATTGCGCAGCACTACTCTGCAATCTCTTGCTCTCGCACTGCACTGCCCACTGCACTGCAGTGTGCACTGAGGACACACTGGTGTTGGTTGATGTTGTGGACGCGCTGCATGGCAAATGGTCTGGAAGGCAAGACACTATCCTGCTTCAAGTGCATTAAGTATTTGTGCTCCAGACCTCGTGAGAATTGTTCGGAACAACTTCGCTGCACATATTTCGCATTATGAAGGTAACGGAATACTGGCTTTCTTACATAATTTTCACTTCGTTGGCTGTTCTTTTTTTTTATAGCTGGATTGGAATAATTAAAACACAGGATTGTTTTACTTCTACTCCAGCTTAAAAAATAATTATCATAGAAAAATGTAAGAATACCAAATGGGCTCAAGATTATATTTTTTGCGCTTATATTTCCAAAACTGTCAATATACCTTTTTAACCATAGTTTGTAATTGCAAATCTAAAATCTAATACGGCGTCAGATATATTTCCTAGGCTATTTTCATAGAGTAAATATATAAAAGGACAGAAATTCAAGTACTTACAGTATAGTACTTGTTGACAAGTACACACGGCGACTATTCGGATTTTTGGACGTTGGGGTGGTAGCGGCGTCATTTAGTATTTGTGCCATTTTAACCGTTTTTGTGAGTTAAGTGACATTAGATTTTTGGATATTTCATCTTATGAAGATTTTGTCGTCTTTTTTTTTTGTGTTTTGTTTGGAATTGTCGATGTTGGCCGTGGGCGAACCATAGGCCAATCATAATGCCTACAAAATGCACTACAGTGTTGGTCGGGGGTAGAAGCTAAATAGAGACATCGTGGACCACTGAATTGTAGGGTAGAATGATTTTGCCATAATTTGACAAATGAAAATAATGCTCATTAATAAAGATAGCTGTGTATTTTAAAAACAGTATAATTTTGTTTTTAAATGTACTTAAGTAACTAGTAAACTAATTTAAATTATTCTTATAATAATTCATAAAATATATTATTACGATGAAGGCATGCACTGTGGTGAGGAAGCCAGAATTTTGTATACAGAGTGGAGAATGTTTCTGAGTTTGCTTAGGACTTCATGATATAGGACCACCAAGGGTATATCAGAGTTGTTGACCTTGGTTTGTGCTCCGGTATTTCAGATGGTTTGCTGAATCTGTTTGTGGACAAGGTGCAAGGGGTAGCCCCTGTCGAGGCTATTTGTTCATACTGTTTGTTGAGCTCACTGTTAATAATAATAACCAACACCTGCAATTGTGCTACCGCCTGGTGACGAGCTCTCTCACCTCTACCCGACCTGACCAAACTCCCTTCCACGCCCTTCCTGAACTTTGCAACGTCCCTCACAGATACCAATTCCTCCCGCAACACATTCCACTTCCTCACAGACCTCACAAGCATAGACTGTCTACCCTGCTCCGTTCTCCTCCACATCCTCTGAAGCTTCTCACTGTTGTTTCCTCTTCCTCTAAACACCCCGCTACTTAGCTGGCAGCGTAAACTTCCCATTGCTTCACCATTGCTATCTCCCATTCCCTCATCTTAAACTTACTAAACAACCCCCAATCCTTATTAGCCTCTCAATTCTAATTCCCCTTTGCCTCAAACACTGATAATTACTAGCCTTGCAGCATCTCAGATTTTTCTTGGTCATTTGACGCAGTCCTGCCATCCCTACCTTTCAGCAGAGTAATCCCTTCCTCTACTCCTCTTACCTTTTAACATACCTAAACAATTTCCCCCATTCCTTTCCTTTTCCTTTTCCACCATTTTCCCTAAAAACATATTCTTTGCCTGTTTGATCATCCTTTCAAGCTCCCTTCCCGTTTGTTTCATCAATTCCTTAGCTCATGTCATCCTGTCATTTCTCCACTTGGCATGTAATTTTCTACACTTTCTCTTTCAATTTTTGAATTTCCTGTCCATAATATGGTGGATCTCCCCCAGACCGTACTCTCTTCTTTGGCACAAATTTATCCACCATAACCTCTATTATTCTTCTAAATTCTTCCCATAATTCTTTCACACTTTCCTCCATTGACCTTTTTTAAAGCACATCCCTCAGGAAGATTTCTGCTCCCTTCTTGTCTCCTCTCCGATACTGCCACACCAGCCTATCTGCTGTTTGCTCTTCGTTCATCCTGCCAAACCCAATTTCCACAACAGGAATATCATGATCGCTTATACCATCCAATACTATTACACTAACTACAGTATTCCCAAGTCTGACCAACATCACATCTAGCACTGACCCAACACCCTTTTCATTCCCCTCGTAGGTGTTTCTACTATCTGGACCAATCCTATGTTTACTAACTGCGCTGCCATTCTCATCGTCATGCTGCCCATTCCTTCTGCACCCTCTAGCCATCTCACACCTGGCATATTCAGATCTCCTGCTATAATAACCCACTGCCTATCCTTTAGTCTATAAACCCTCTCCTTGATTGTCTCAATTGCCTGCCATCCCTGTCCTGGTGGCCTATATGCTGCCAGCAACGTAATCCTCTTAATTTCCATCACCTCAACATCTTCACTAATCCATTCCACTGACCCTCTCAGCCCCTCTTTTACACACACTATTATTCTTCCTCCTCTCCCATCCCTGTCTCTTCTGAAGATGGTGAACTTATCCTGCTTACAATCAATGTCAAGCACTTCCTCATTCAGTCAAGTCTCCACAGNAGCAGAGTAATCCCTTCCTCTACTCCTCTTACCTTTTAACATACCTAAACAATTTCCCCCATTCCTTTCCTTTTCCTTTTCCACCATTTTCCCTAAAAACATATTCTTTGCCTGTTTGATCATCCTTTCAAGCTCCCTTCCCGTTTNTTTTCCTTTTCCACCATTTTCCCTAAAAACATATTCTTTGCCTGTTTGATCATCCTTTCAAGCTCCCTTCCCGTTTGTTTCATCAATTCCTTAGCTCATGTCATCCTGTCATTTCTCCACTTGGCATGTAATTTTCTACACTTTCTCTTTCAATTTTTGAATTTCCTGTCCATAATATGGTGGATCTCCCCCAGACCGTACTCTCTTCTTTGGCACAAATTTATCCACCATAACCTCTATTATTCTTCTAAATTCTTCCCATAATTCTTTCACACTTTCCTCCATTGACCTTTTTTAAAGCACATCCCTCAGGAAGATTTCTGCTCCCTTCTTGTCTCCTCTCCGATACTGCCACACCAGCCTATCTGCTGTTTGCTCTTCGTTCATCCTGCCAAACCCAATTTCCACAACAGGAATATCATGATCGCTTACACCATCCAATACTATTACACTAACTACAGTATTCCCAAGTCTGACCAACANACAACAGGAATATCATGATCGCTTACACCATCCAATACTATTACACTAACTACAGTATTCCCAAGTCTGACCAACACCACATCTAGCACTGACCCAACACCCTTTTCATTCCCCTCGTAAGTGTTTCTACTATCTGGACCAATCCTATGTTTACTAACTGCGCTGCCATTCTCATCGTCATGCTGCCCTTTCCTTCTGCACCCTCTAGCTATCTCACACCTGGCATATTCAGATCTCCTGCTATAATAACCCACTGCCTATCCTTTAGTCTATCAACCCTCTCCTTGATTGTCTCAATTGCTTGCCATCCCTGTCCTGGTGGCCTATATGCTGCCAGCAACGTAATCCTCTTAATTTCCATCACCTCAACATCTTCACTAATCCATTCCACTGACCCTCTCAGCCCCTCTCTTACACACACTATTATTCTTCCTCCTCTCCCATCCCTGCCTCTTCTGAAGATGGTGAACTTATCCTGCTTACAATCAATGTCAAGCACTTCCTCATTCAGTCAAGTCTCCACAGCTACAACTATATCTGCCCCATATCCTTCAACCGTACCCCAGAAGCCCTCCAGCTTGCTGTACACACTCCTACAGTTCACCACCATTAACTGTATGCTAACATGTTGCATTACCCTCTTACTTTGCTTACCCCCTCTCTCTGACCTTGTGGCCTCATCAGTCCTTACCTCTCCATTTCACTCTACTTTTGTTACCTTGTCCCTCTCTGGTTGCAATTTAAACACTCGCTGCTCATCTCTGACCCTCTCCATACAACCAACTGCTTCCCTATCAAGCAGATCCCGTAGGATCCTCTTTCCTTGCTCTGTCAGGTGTACCTGGTTCCTTCCTACACTGTCGCAGTCTACCCATTTCCTACTATCTATAAATGTAGTCCCGCAATCCCTACATACCCTATCATAAACCTCACTCGCTGCTACTGCCTTCCTGTAAGTTATTCCCTTTCTAACCAGTATACCACTAACTACTGTCNCTCATAAACCTCACTCGCTGCTACTGCCTTCCTGTAAGTTATTCCCTTTCTAACCAGTATACCACTAACTACTGTCCTAGCTCTTGGGAACTTCTCCCGTACTTTACTTAGTAACTCCCTGAGGTCCCTCTTGCCCCACCTCCTTCCGAGCCAGGTAATTTCTCCCCACATGAATTAAAACCACCTTTGCCACCCTGCTACCTCTTATACTGTTAACTCTTTCCTCCAAATCCTTGATTGTTGCACCACAAAACGCTGCTTTATATGTATTTCCTTTCCTGATTTCCCTCAACTCCACCCCCTTTTCGATCGAGCTGCCTAAGAAAACCAACTCTGGTTCATTTCCTACAACCCTTTCCTGCTTTGTGTCCCTTCCACCCACCTGCATCCCCTTGTNAAGAAAACCAACTCTGGTTCATTTCCTACAACCCTTTCCTGCTTTGTGTCCCTTCCACCCACCTGCATCCCCTTGTATACTTCACCTCTTCCCTGATCCCTGCCACCAGTCTCCTCCAGCACCACCCTTGTTTCCTTCCCTTTGACCAGCCCTCTTTTTTCCCCTCCGGCCATGAAAAGTCCATTTTTCTTTCTTGATGGTCTTTGCTAATCCCTCTCCTACAAACCTCAACATACTGCTTCCTGCCTTCCACCATTACCTGTTCACTACATACGGTTTCCTGCTCATCTATCCTTGTTTGCTTCCTGCTGTCTACTATTGCCTTATCCCTTTTCTACTATTTCCTGCTCCTCTATCCTTATTTGCTTCTTAGTGTCACCTACTGCCTTTTCCCTTCCTACACTCTCCAGCGTGTCTACCTCCTCCTCAATTTTACCACCTCAGTCTCTGCCTCCCGTCTCCTCTGCTTCTCTTCCTGCAGTTCCTTTTGTAGACAAGCTTGCATTTTGCCTAACTCACCATTTATGCCTTCCAACTCTTCCTCTAACTTCTCTACCCGTATTGCTAGTCTACACTCACCCATCTCATTCCTGACCATTTCCTCCACCCTTTCAATCCTGTGCACATTTCCCTCTCTTTTCTGCTCATCAATTCTACCATCTTCCCTTTCCACCTCTCCTCCTTAGCCACTTCCATCCTTGTCGCTGGCACGCCCTCTACAAGGTTCCCCATCAGCATTTCCCAAATCCGTTTTCCACATNAGCCACTTCCATCCTTGTCGCTGGCACGCCCTCTACAAGGTTCCCCATCAGCATTTCCCAAATCCGTTTTCCACATTCCCCACCTATTTGAGTTTCCTTTTTACTAATACAGTAGAATCCCAATAATTCGTTTTGTCAAGGGACTGAATGTTAAATATGAATTATCAAGATATTCTAATTAGCGNACAGTAGAATCCCAATAATTCGTTTTGTCAAGGGACTGAATGTTAAATATGAATTATCAAGATATTCTAATTAGCGGGATTACCAATAATCGGGAGGAAAAAAAGAAAAAATACGTAAACATATTAATGCAAATTTGCATTAATNAATTAGCGGGATTACCAATAATCGGGAGGAAAAAAAGAAAAAATACGTAAACATATTAATGCAAATTTGCATTAATATGTAATGATAAACGCATGGCTACATATTATGTATACATATGTACAATAAATCAATAATTACATCAATTAAAAACACATTAAAAATTTACATTAAAAAAAATCTGTAATCCTTGCAGACTGGTATTGTCGATGGCTTTGACAAGCATGTTCAAAGCAGAAAATACTTCATCGTCAACGTCTGATTTGGCTAAGAAATGGCGCATGTTGTTGATGTATTGTTTAGCCACTTTAGGTGTAACTGTCTGCACATCATCTTCGTCATCACCTTCACCATCAATGAATGTCCTGAGATGGAGCCAAAATTTCGTCATCAGTTAGAATTCCCGCTACTGCTAGGCCATCGTCAAAATGGACNGAATGTCCTGAGATGGAGCCAAAATTTCGTCATCAGTTAGAATTCCCGCTACTGCTAGGCCATCGTCAAAATGGACAAAATCTTGTTCAGTAACTGCTGATGAAAGTTCCACCTTCGTGAATCCACAAGCACGAAAACCGTTTTTTATTGTGCTTTCGCTAACACTTTTCCACTCCTTGTGAGCAATGTTCATGGCTGAAAATAAGGTGATTTTATGATCCTTCCCATCCTCGATGCTGTCAAGGAGTTGCATCACTACTTCCTTGCGGTAAAAGGTTTTGAACGTTTTAATTATGCCCTGGTCTAGAGGCTGCAGCTTAGAAGTAGTGTTGGCAGGCAAAAACACAACATTAACATGACTGAGCGGTGGGGTATTGTTGTGGGCCGTACAATTATCCATGAAAAGTAGAATTTTTCGCTGCCTTTTCTCCATATCAGCATTCACTGATCGTATCCATTCCTTGAATAATTTGCCCGTCATCCACGCTTTTTTGTTTGCACGATAGGTCATCGGAAAAGTTTTTATGTTTTTAAAACATCTTGGTTTGGCTGATTTGCCTATCATGAGTGGTCTTAATTCCTCAGATCCATCCATGTTGGCGGCCAACAATATGGTTACACGTTCTTTACTATTTTTCCGCCATGACACTTTTCTTCATTAAAATACATTGATCGGTTGGGGAGACACTTATAAAATAACGCTGTCTCATCAGTATTAAAAATGTTGTTGGGCTCATAAGAATTGATTATTTGTCTCAATTCGTCTTTCCACTCGGAACAAACGTCGGCCGATACACTCGCACTTTCCCCACTAAGCTTCTTAAATTTTATGCTGTGCCTTTTTTTAAACCTATCAAACCAACCATCACTTGCACGAAAGTCTTTAATTCCCATTTTTTCTGCGAAAACTTTTCCTTTTTCTCTTAAAATGTTTCCTCCAACTGGTACATTCGAATTCCGTGCTTGCGCAAACCACTTTTTTAAATTCTCTTCTAGTTGTGGATACTCACCAGTCTTAAAGCGCTTTACTTTGCTGTCCGATGTCTGGGAGGCGATTTTGTCCTTGTTCTTCAGAATTGATGTTATTGTGGAAGGAGGAACGTTATAACGTTTGGACACGTCAATTTGTTTATCACCACCGGCCACGGCGTTAATGATTTCTTTTTTTTCTCTAATGGAAAGACACTTATTAGCTCTTTTCGGAGGCATGGCTAAGACCAAACTGACTAACTTTTCACTCGCTCTGCTCCTTCCTACCCTCTCATAACCGTAGACCGGACACCAAGGTGCTTCTTAGTTCTGGGAATCACAGACACGTCACCTCACAGCCTACTCTGCGTAATTAACTGCCCTTCAAACCCTCCTACGTCCCTCAGTACCCCACGGGTCATTTTTACCCTGCCCGAATTGCATAAATCTAGAGCTGGTGTACAGTCTAGGGTTAAAAACATTACGAGTTAACGATATTTTTAAGTTGGAAATAAGAATTATAAGACGTTTTAACTGACCTCGAGCACCAAAATAAATACGTATTATCAAGGGGACCGAAATGCATTGTTTTTATACAAATTAAAGGGATTTTCTCAAGGGACCAGCAAATTTGCATGAATTAGCGGGATATACGAATAATCGGGATGCGAAATATCGGGATTTCACTGTAGTTGGTTTTCTGCCACCTCCTCTAATTCTTTTCCCCCGATAAATTCCTCACACCTCCACTCATGCTGCCGTAGTGAGCCCAGTTCCCCCTCTCTGATCCCTACACAATCAGCATGATACCAGCACCACACTGGTCACACTGTACCCCACTATCATCCCTCTACACCTTCCCACATCCCCTGCACTTGCACCTCCCTACAATTTTTTTTACTTCCGTGCATTTTGAGAACAACACCGGCCACGTGCACACAATAGACAAAGTGCACTACTCTATCGTTATGACAAATTACCACCTAAGTTGCTAAGCTAACTCATTAAATACTACAGACTTACCTTATGCATATTTAAACTTACTACTAGTACCTAATTAAATGTAAAAAACCTATTTAATGTGGAGTGACACAACCTCCCACTCTCCTGCGGTGGCCATCTTGCACTTTTGGCTCTTTTTGCGAGACTGGGTAGGAATTTTTTGGCATGGTATGGGTGGTAGCTGTCAAAGTGTAAGTACTGAAGTATTGGAGGTTGTTGGTGGGTTTGGTGTGTACAGCAGTTTNGTATGGGTGGTAGCTGTCAAAGTGTAAGTACTGAAGTATTGGAGGTTGTTGGTGGGTTTGGTGTGTACAGCAGTTTGAATTGTCTCATTATGGAGGGTGAGTTCAACATCCACAAATATAGCATGTGTTTTGGAGTTTGACGAGGTGAACTTGAGTGAACTGCGTGCATTTAAATAGTTCAGAAAAATAATTAGGCTGTCTTCAGTGGAAGTCCATATCATGAAGATGTCATCGATGAAACACATCCAGCCGTGTGGTTGTAGGTTGTTTGGTTTCAAAGTTTGCATTTTATTTTATACTCATTCTATATTATATTTCCAACCTTTACATAGGTACTTATTTGTTTAGTAGTATCATATTTTTGATTGCCACATTTGTCACCAAAGTAATATCTGTATAATTTATAATCTATTTGGTTAACAAATTAGAAAGTCTTTCTGTTATATTCATATTTTCTTTGTGTGATGTGTAATATATTATTTCAATACCTACTTTTGTATCACCACCCATTTTTATCATTGATGGTGTCTATTTTTCTGAAATTTCTATACCAAGATTAATAACTTTACTTTCTAAATTGTGTTATACCCATTCAATTTCTCTTTTGTCAAATTTTTTAAAATTTTTAATTTAAATATTTTTATTTTTCAAAATCGGGAGAGCTGTGATCAGAAAATAAATCTAGTTCGAAAGAAGATTCTTTTGAAGTTTGAAGGTAAACCAAATTTTTTACTACAACAGGAAACAATTTTTTTTTATCAAATGTGTATCTTCTTTAGCTACTTTTTCTACTTTTTTTAACCAATATTTTGTAAGTCATTAATTAAAGGTTTTTCTCTATTTTTATTTCTTTCATAATCAGCTTGAAATGTTTTTTATTTATTATTATTATTTTTTGGACTTTTAATTTGATCCAGTTAATGAATGGAAATTTTTAAAAAGTATATTCCTTTTTTGTTTTATTAATAAATGAGTTATAAAAACATTCAATGTTTTGAGAGCAAAACTTTTCTTCAAACAGATCAAAAAGTGAGGAATTTTAATGTTTGTACTATTAGAATTGAATCCAAAATTGATATTGGTGAAATATTTTTTTTTCTCGTGATGTTTATGTTTATGAATAATTTGAACTAAAAAAAACTGGTGGTAATTATGCGAAAGAAGATCATATTGATGTTTCTTCTAACTTTTTCTATTTTAGTTTTCTCAAATAATAAGTATTAAAAAATGGGCAAGTAATTGAATGTGTTGAGCATCCTAGGATTACTTCTACCATGTTGAATGCTTTATTGAGAACACCAGGTGAACAAGATTATGCAGGAATGTGCAGTGTTGATAATAAATTTATAAAAAGTGCTTTTCATAGCAATAAAGCAAATAATATTGTTTATCCTTTAAAACATCTTTTTTTTTTCCTTCGGAGTAACTAATTATATTTATTGGCAAAGTGGATACAAGATATTATTTATTTGCAATACTGATGATAATAATTGTTTATATGTTTATTATACTTACAAAGATGATAAAACTACAATTGACAAAAGTGCTCCAGAATCAGGAATAATTATGATTAAAGAATTACAAATTACTTGGCTAATTGTTGAATATGACTCTAACAAGTGTAATGCTATAAAAGAAAAATCTTTTAAAAATCCAATAATTTATATTGGTTTTAATTATTGGCAATTTTTAGAAAAGTATGTTTCCAATAATTTAAATACTTCTTAACAGATCCGTTTAATAATTTACGATTTGATATGCCCAATTTTGTAATAGTTTGTTTTCAAGTTAATAGAAGAGATAATGATGATCAAGATGTCCGTGCTTTTATGTTTTATCATTGTAATGTTCAAAGTATTTATGTTAAAAATTGAAGGAATTAAATATTTTGAGGAGAAAGTTGGTATTTAAATATTGAAGAAGGCCCCATTACCTACTGCAGATGTGTTACAGGAATTTTCAGTACTGCTTCTTTCCTTGTGATGTTGCTTTGCCACACAATATACTGTGGTCTCAGAACCACTGCAGTACTGAGTAGTAGTCACGTCGGACACTAGGTGATAGTCCTCTCACGTTAGCATAATGCAGAAGATTGCATTCATACATTATCACTGTAGACTTCAAAAGTTGTTGGAACTCTCGAAGGGATAAACAATAACATTTGACCCATTGCAGGACTGACAGTTGTGTAATTTAAAATTTAGGCACATTAATAAATACTTCTTAAACTAGTAAAATTAACCAATTCCATCTTAATTGCATAGTAAGAAGGTGCAGTGGTAAATACACTGGTCCAGCCATCCTGATTTTGGTTGTCCAGGTTTTCCAGAATCACTCCAGGCAAATTCTGAGATGGTTCCTTACTATGGGTCCTGGCCAATTCCTTCCCTATTCCAGGATATCCTAGTGTTCCCTTATCAAGGCGTCCCTGCTCAAGGACACACAAAACAGAAAATAAATAAAGTTTTTTGTTTACAGAAGATAATGAGTACAAACAAAAAAAAAATTAATTAATTAATTAATTTGAAAGCAAGACAAATTTTACAGCCAATAACATTTTGGTGGGGTGGCTTTTTTCCATTGTCGTCAGCGTACACATTGACTCACCGGTCATTGTTCTTGCCTCGTTTAATTTCATAATTTCTTTGTTGTTTGGATAGAGGTTTTCCTGAGCTTGTTTGTGCTATGTGATTATACTGCCAAACTTTTGTGCAAATAAGTTATATTTTTACATAAAACTGTCACTGAAATGTGAGCTTCATTTGAGACAGTAAAGCAACATGAAAGTTTTCATTTTAATTTCTGAGAGTATAATTGAAACTGATCATAGTTTTGGGAGATTTACCTTGTTTGTGTGCACCATAAGAGGATTACATTGTATTTTGAAAGCGACCACCGATCTTCTGTCATGTACATGTTGACACAAATCTTCATGTGTCACTTAAAACAGTACAATAAAAAAAAGTTTTGGTATATTGCACANAAAAAAAAATTAATTAATTAATTAATTTGAAAGCAAGACAAATTTTACAGCCAATAACATTTTGGTGGGGTGGCTTTTTTCCATTGTCGTCAGCGTACACATTGACTCACCGGTCATTGTTCTTGCCTCGTTTAATTTCATAATTTCTTTGTTGTTTGGATAGAGGTTTTCCTGAGCTTGTTTGTGCTATGTGATTATACTGCCAAACTTTTGTGCAAATAAGTTATATTTTTACATAAAACTGTCACTGAAATGTGAGCAACATGAAAGTTTTCATTTTAATTTCTGAGAGTATAATTGAAACTGATCATAGTTTTGGGAGATTTACCTTGTTAGTGTGCACCATAAGAGGATTACATTGTATTTTGAAAGCGACCACCGATCTTCTGTCATGTACATGTTGACACAAATCTTCATGTGTCACTTAAAACAGTACAATAAAAAAAAGTTTTGGTATATTGCACATTATCATGATGAATGAGTTCACAGGCTTTGTTGCTACTGTGAAACAACATGGAACAACTGGAACAACGGTAACCACTGAAGTTTCATGTAAATAGTGCCTAAGTTCTTATGATTTATGTTTTAATTATATTATATTTATGTGTTTAAGTTGTAATGACACCGTTATAATAATTATCTGGATACTTGGTTCATTTTCTTTCGTTTTACGAGGCTTTGTAATATTTTATCAGGATTCGAAGTTATGGCCGTAGTAGTATGTTTATCGGTCACACGTTTGCTTTTTCTGGGATCTTTGTTTTTTTTCGCGTCAGCATTAGTAGATAGAAGCTTTCCAACTGCGGTAGACAGTTTTTGTTCTCANCAGGATTCAAAGTTATGGCCGTAGTAGTATGTTTATCGGTCACACGTTTGCTTTTTCTGGGATCTTTGTTTTTTTTCACGTCAGCATTAGTAGATAGAAGCTTTCCAACTGCAGTAGACAGTTTTTGTTCTCGAAGTTAGATTACAATTTTACTACGACGCAGTTCGGCATGGCGTGGGGAGGGATTCCGGCCCACGCCATGCCCTTATTTGGTTACGTTTTTGGCACCCTGGGGCGAGGAGTGGGGGTAGGCACGGACGACTCATACCCTGTGTGCCTACCATCCGCTAGCAAAATCAAAACAGTAGACAACCAGCTCCCGAGGAAGACTAATCGAGGTGGCAAATATCCCCCACACCGGCAAACTTTATACTGCCAAATTATTTCTCCGCCAGTGTGGGAGGTAACTAGGGTGCCAGGAGGGAACTGATATCCCTCCTACCCTCGTAAATTCCTCTTGCAATGCAAACTTTGAAGGACATGAATGATAAATAAGCTACTGCGATGCTACTCTTTGTTTGTTTGTCTGGTGAAAGTGACTGTATGGGACTCTGCATTTCTGAAGCTTGTGTGTGAGCTGTTTCTTTTGAATTTTAAATAAACTTCCAGTAACTAAATTGAGACTTAAATTTATTTTATACTTATATGGCATCTTTTTTAAGTTTCATGTCTCATTCAGCAAACCGAGCTGTAATTTCCAGCCGCCCCTTCTGACGGCTGCAACGTGACAAAGTGTGTTCCAGAGAATATTTCAAGATTTTGTGTGTAATTTGTACTAATATTTCTTCTAGCCTAAAAATCACCTTTTAAGTAGGCCATTTTTTACCATCCTGAAAAGTTTCCCAGATGACACAGGCAGTATTGTTTCTCAAGAGTATGTGGGCCAGATATTTTTTTCTGCGTTTGAGAGACAGCAATATGGGCGACAATAACATGCACACCCAGCGCCCCATCGCTCATATGCGCAATGGGCTGAACCAGTATGTAGTGCTTGTGTTGTCACATTCTGGGCCGGTCCTTGAAATTTTTTAAGTGAAAGCGACCAATATTTTGCCTTGACTCCCCCCCCCTCCACAACCTCCTCTCAAACATAAAAATATGGTAAAATTGCTATGCATTTGTGGTTCCTACTTTGTGGAATGTTGATATGAGCCTGTATTAGAACACAGTATTATGTTTTTATTCTTATATTTCAAACATTGTGTTCTATAATTTAAAACAATTTGAAACATTTATGAAACTTGACAATTATAAACACAACAGTACACCATACATTTACTTCCATGTCACACGATGGCACAACACATTGTGTGTTTGAGGAATAACTGCAACTAGGTGTGTGCTGGTCGTGGTAGAGTTTTGCATGAGATGGAAGAGTCCATTAATCTTTGAAAGGAGGGTCTCCTGCTTCTCACGATACAAGTGAGTGAAAGAGACAGGAGTCATATTCGCATCCGTGCTCCCTTCCTTTTTTTTTTGCCACAAGACAACAGCCTTTAAAAGTATCTTTTAGTAAAATTATTATTTTAATATTATTTGAAATTATAATTGAAATCTACTTTTAAAATTTATCCAGTAAAATATTTTCCTGCGTTTCTTTACATGCCTTTCAGGAGCCCTACTTTAGCTTGGTGCCCTACATGGCTACTTACATTGCTTACACCAAGGACTGGCCCTGCACACATTTTTGTGCAAAGTATATTTGTAACAGTGGGACTTGATTACACGTGATTAAAGTCCACAGATTTAACCTCTCGAGCAAACTGTAAAGGCAAGTTCTAAAAATGTGATTTTTTTAAAATCACTTTTGAATACACTTCATATGATAAAAACAAAACTGTACGGACTTAGGTAATTGGTTTTTATCTTTTCTGTATTGCCGCGGTGCAGCAGCAGCTAAGAGCGCTTTCCCCCCACCACGGCGAACCAGATTCAATTCCCGGCGGGGTTGCTCCTGGATTTTCACACATGGGAATTATGCAGAACAATGCTGTTGGTTGGCAGGTTTTCTCTAGGATCGTTTGTTTCCTTGGCCCTTGTATTCCGGTGCTGCTCCATATCCATCTTGCTTCACCCTTGTGGGCTGTCAAGACCCCAATATTAATAGCCATTCAATCATCTCCACTTTGATCTTTTCTGGCAAAACTTTGTATTCCAAGGACATTTATTTGCTGAGATACACATAAACGTGCAAATAATGAATATGTCCGGACTACTAACTCTTAAGCCACATTATGATAATATTGTGGCTTAAGAGCCACAATATTATCATAACTCTTGTCACAATTTTATTAGTAGCTTCATTGCACTGTCACTTTTTATCCTGTGTTATGCCGTATGTTGGCCGTCTCTTGAGACTGTCAAACAGTATACAGAGCTGCAGAAAGTGCACAGTGTTATGTAAAAACTGCTCTTTATTTTTTAAAATTCAGTTTTGTTTGCTTTACAATGACATTATATTTTAAAATATAATGTAAAACCCAAAATGGAAAAAGATGAAAAATGTGATGAGGAGGAACACACTGTCACATCTTCATTGAACCCTGTAATCTGTGGCATTTTGCCCAGTCTTGTTGTTCATTAGTTGTCCACCATTTATTTAAAGAAAATTAGACAAGTGATTTTCTCACCAGATATAAATTACTAAACTTCCTAGTTTGTGGTTGCAGAAGTGAGTAATAAATTTCTTCAAAATTTTTGATATTATAAATTTTTAATTGTGTGAGTTCACATGCCATGATACATGAATGCACATTTTAACCAAAAATAAGAGTTACCGGTGTGTCTATTATTCGATGCACTTTTTGTGCCATCTTCTGATGCCAAACCATTTTGAACCTTCTCTTTTGGTTACAATGGCAGTCCACTGAGTTTACGGCCAAAACTTTGCTCTCCTTGTGGCCATCTGGTTCGTAGAATAATAGTTTTCCTTCTCTTGTGACGTAATCTTGTAGGTATCATCTCAACATCTCATGGACAGCAGAGTTATATAAGATTGACTCAGGTGTCAGACATTTAAGATTCTGCTTCACATGTTATTTAGAAATTCTTTGTTTTCATGCCATAATTTCAGTTTCAGAGGTGTTATTGAAAATGGTTGATTATAGGAAATTTAAAATTTACTAGTTGTTTAATTCTTTTCTGTCTAATTTTTGCTTTGTGTTATTGCCTGTATGTGAAAAGGCAGGAACCTATTGATAAAATATAAATATGTTCTTGACATTTTACAACTAGCAGATTACACGCAATTAAAATTAAGCAAAAAAATATTAAATCACTCATAAAGTGTACATTTTGTATAACCGTACATTGTTAGTAATTACTATAAATACGAAATTATGATGCAAAAACAAAGAATTTCTCCAAAGAGGTGAATCCGAGCCTTAAGAGCATTTTTAGAAAGTCATGGAAAACTGGAAATGGGAATGGTGGGACTGGGAACTGAACTCTGCTCCTGCAGAATGTAAGTCCATTGTGTCAATACTGTGGTACCTGGCTCAGTATCTTTAAAGACTGCCCCATTGGTGTTATAAGGGAATGTTTCATTTGGGTATGCACGGACCATACTAATGCAAGTGTGAAGAGATAACTTTTAACACCTGAGGTCTTCATTGCTAATCGGGGTGAAGAAAGGTGATGATGGGCTGATGGAATATAGTGGTGGGTGAAATGGGAGTACCCTATGAAAGTGTTCACCACATTCCGCAAGTATGGAAATCCAGGTTTAACCCTGTCAGTAAATGCCAAAGAAGATAAACATAATGCCTGTTTTTTTTTATCAACGGGCCAGATTTACTACCTTTACAATTTATGTTTATAAAACTTATTTTTCAACAAACTTTAGTAATTTGTTGGCAACTTTGTAAAAATTCTCACATACTAGACCAGAGTATCTAAGAGCTTATTGTGTTGTGTGTTGTTAAAGAATAAATACATTTATGACATACAGGCATAAATGTATTTATATGTATTTATGACATACAGGCATAAATGTATGGTGTAATGGAAGCTATTGTACCTGTGGTAAGTTAGTAACATTATTTATTGAAAATACAACTTTTAATTAATTTATTTATTTAACTATATATCAGTTTACCCTTGAATTGTGAGGCAAGTTGTTCCTTAGGATGATTCTGTTTTTTTTTTTTGCAGGAAATATTAAATACTTTCTCGATGTCATCAAAACAAGATGAAATATGTTTTAGTGTGTCTGCACCAGGGAAGATTATTTTGCACGGAGAACATTCAGTTGTGTATGGTAAAACTGCTTTAGCAACTAGTATAAACCGCTGTACAACTGTTACTTGGAAAGTGAATCGTACAATTCCTCACAAGTTAAAGCTTTCACTTTCAGCAGTAAATCTTGAGGAGGAGTATAGCATAAATGACATCCACCACAGTCTGTTGGCAATTCCACTGCCTCTTTCGGAGCAGGACAAGTTGATAAGTTTTAATGTTGAGACACCAGAGCTGCTAGACCTGACTGAGTTGTTACCTGTATTGAGCCAGTTTATTTCTAATACACATTCTCTAACAGAGGATCACAAAAATCCCTTATTGGCATTTTTCACTTTGTATGTTGGGATGCTTTCAAGTGTAGACATAGAAATAAAGTCTTGCAGTATTTCTGTGACTTCAGATTTGCATATTGGGGCAGGACTCGGCAGTTCGGCTTCATACTCTGTCGCTCTGGCTGCAGCGTTCTTGCAGTTCATACGCGTGTGTGTTCACGAACAGCATCAAGGGCAACAAAAAATCATTAAGGAAGGCTACAAAACCATCTCTTCAGTTGGTGACCCATCAGCAGAGTTCAGCGACAATGAGAAAGACCTCATCTCCCGCTGGGCTTACCAGTGCGAAAGGATCATGCACGGAAATCCTTCTGGTATTGACAACTTGGTTTGTACTTATGGCTCAATCATCCAGTTCAGGAAGAACGTGGGTGGACACGGTATTACATGGAAGAAACTGCCACCAGTGAAAGAACTGAGTATTTTGTTGGTTGATACGAAAGTTAGCCGCAGTACATCTGTGCTAGTGGAGAAAGTTGCTCGGAAAAAAGCCAAGTTCCCCCCTGTGATAGATGCCATTTTCCAAGTGATAGACCAAGTGACATTGTTGGCAGTATCTGTATTGGAAAATATGTCTTCTACAAGTGGCAGAAATCTGGAGGAAGAAGTAAACAAACTTGAGGTAAGTACTTGATTGTTTTGTATTTTGCTTTTTGATCCTATGCAGGCATTCACAGCAGCCAATTACTTTATTTTGTTTTTCATTCTGTTGACAGGTTTTGAGTATTAATGAACAAATGCTAAAATGTAAAACAATAATTTAAGGACTAATGAATGTAGATTGTCTGTAAACAAAATTTTTTGTGGCTTAATTTTTTTTAACCTTTGTTTACAAATAATTTGTGTTTTTGTCAGTCAGTGACCTATCCCAACTTAGAATAGCTTAGGCTCTTAATGTTCACTCATAAAAACAGAAAAAGATAAAGGGGGTACCTTTATCTTTTTTTCTTTCGGTCTCATGTGCCAGATTATAGTTTTCCTGCTTGTATAATTTTATTTTATAAATTCAAGATAAAGCAGAAACTTACATCCATTACAGCTACTCCTTACATGTTAAAAACTTGTAATACGTACTATGTACTTAACCCTGTTAACAGTAGCACCTATTTAATCCTGTTTCACTCTCTTGTCACATCCAAATTAGTTTTTTAATTTTTTGTAATTTTGCATTTTGAATTTTGTAAGGTTTTCAGTGGAACACCACAACAATTTACTGTTTAGCATGCAATGCACAATACGACTTGGCTGATACCAGATAAATGTAAAATAATTAATTTAAAAACAAAAAATGCAAGCATTCTTAAAATAAACCACTTATATTCATAAAACTGCATTTAAATCACTGTTTAATGTTTAACACCATCAAAATAAAATATTAAAAATGTTAAACTGGTACTAAACTAAAAATTGATAGTAAAAAAAATACATATTTCATCAATGTTACAGTATCTTACTTTATTGAATAGCTATTTTGCATGTGGAACATATTTATTTATTACAATAACTTCTGTTAGATGCATGTTTTATGTATAACATCGGAAAAACTAACATGGTTGTGATTTGGTAATTTGTAAGTGTCGAAGTTGGCAAACTGCAAATTATAAAATTACGTCATCAATTTTGTTAACAAAAAAGTGCAGATTGGAACACAGCTTTTCTCTTCAAACAAATTTTTCCCCTCAAAAATGTTGGAAAAATATTTTAAAAAACCTTGTCAAAAAATGTGTGAGGAACTCCACTTGTGTGGAATAATATGTCATATGTATGGACCTTAGATTGTGTGTGTGATAGGGAGGTTCTGTTATATTACATTTTGGTGTTAATGTTGTGTAAGTGTAGGCTGAGTCAGGAATGAGCATAACTAAGCAGACCATGTTGTGGTTGGTTTGGCAGGAAATGATAGATGTGAACCAGGGGCAACTTGCCTCCCTGGGGGTGTCACACCCTCGACTTGACCGGGTCTGCGAGGCAGCTGCCAGGCACGGAATGCATGCCAAGCTGACCGGTGCAGGAGGGGGAGGCAACGCTTTTGTCCTGATCCGCTCCTCGCCTTGCGATGTCGACCTTCTCCAGCAAGAACTGCAGGCTGAGGGTTATACTTGTTTAGTTACAGAGATTGGTAGGGAAGGTGTTAGGCTGAATGATCGTATTTTATAATATTAAGTGGTAATTCCATTCTTGAAAAATTTTCAATAAGTTTTTGTACTCATTATGAAGTTGTTACCTTGTTCATTGCTTTAAAATATATATTTTTGTAATGCTTTTAATTATTTATAAGCGGTTCACGGTAAACTGAGCACTTTTGAAAGCCTTGCATAAGATCTACTTTTATACCTGTTATGTATTCTTCTACCTTTTGTAAAAATAACATTGCCATATAGTCGGTTCACGACTGGAAGAGACTTTCTTGAAGCCCTGCTAAAGATTTACTTTCAAGCCCATTTCGTATCCTTCCACCAAAAGTAAACAAACATTGCCATGTGACTGCCATGTGGCAGTCACATAGCAATGTTTACATGCAATGTGTACTTCCACTGTGTGTGTAGATGTGTTCGTACATGCACGTACCCATTATAAAAGTCATGTTTATATTATTAATGGATATTCCACAAGCGTAAAGTTTTTAATCTTGAGAATTTCACACAAAAGAATATGCGATGCCAGCAAAAAACATTTCATCTATAAACCCAAAATGTATTTTGATGAATCTATAGGTTGTTGTCTATTTACAATCAATTGTTAGTGACTTTCGATAAATTCCCGTACATCGAAGGCAAGATCATCAATATTAATCGAAATTGCTACAGGCGTTAAAATGGCGTGGTGGTTGAGTCGGATGTTTCGCGCAATTGTAAAACGTTATTTAAAAATTGTTGTGACAGTTTTCGACAGGACGGCAGAGTTTGCGAGTGAAGGATTCTACGTCTTCGACAATGTGAAAAAAATTCCTATGTGCAAATACTGCAACGTTAGAATAGAGTGGCAAAGGAAAGACACGTGCACGAAACACATAAAAACAAAAGAAATTAGAACTGAAAGTGATCACAAATTAAAATCATACGTTATTAAAAACCAAACAATAAAGAGCGGATATTAGTAAAACAAGACAAATAAATGAATTATTATATGTTAAACGAGATAATCGCACAAATTCTCTGGCACGTGTGTCAACAACACAAGGACTACGAAGGTTAGTAAACAAATGGCCGCGTTACTTTCACCTTGAGCGTGATCATGTGACTATGCAAGAAACGTTGAAATCTAAATACTTTAGCATCACGTCATTAATAATTGTCATAATAAGATACAATTCTTTTCGACACACATTTGTAAGCGATAAATTAACAATTACTTTGAAACTTTGGAACTATTTCCTCTCTTTGTGCTGGCAATCTGAAGGCATAACTGTATCCGTGCTCGCCGCTGTTTCTAAGTCGGTTCACGACTGGAAGGAACTTTTGAAAATCAACCTTTGAAAAAACACCCTAGCCGTTAGCTACATGCATATAACATGTCACATGTCTTCTGAATAAACTGATATCATGGAAGGGCATATATGACACTCTTTTGCCAAGTTTATGGAAAATCACAGGATGTAGTTTTGATTTACTGAAGGTTGTAAAGAAACAAAATTTAATTATAAGTATTATTCGCTACTGTCTCAAAAATCACATGTTTTTAAATTAAGTATTATTAATCACTTTAAAAATGCAGACATGTATCAAACAAGAAATGGTGAAAACGTACATGTGAACATTTTGCTTTAAGGGATACGCTTTGGCTTCTTCAAGATACACATTGACATGACCAGCATTCATTTCCTCCTCTTACACTGTGGGCAAGGAGGGGACTGATTGCCTAGCAACCAGCATGGTGTCCTTGTATCCTCCCTCTCGAGGCTTATCAGGTGGGGGTAAAGTGCTGTGGAGGGCACATACCCTCCCTTTTCTCAGTTCACGTAGATATGATCCATTTGCGAGCAGGCGTGCTTGTGAGGTGAAAAGAATTGCAATGTGGAGCAACCAAGATAATTGCAACAAACTTATTTTACCTCTTATTTCCTTCAAATTTCAACCTTTTCAACCAAATGTTTTTTTACAGGTTACCAAAAAAAATTTATTCAGACAGATTTAGTAAGGGTTGCTATTTGTGGTGTTATAATCAAGAATTGACTTTATAGTTGTGTCACAAATGGTTATGATATTGAAGTACTTAACTTTAGCCAGTTTTCGTTGGCAGGCTTTGTTTATAAAATGGTTATCAGGTCCAATTTTGTATATGAAAGTGAGATTGATCTAAAGTTACAAGGTTATTGAATTGTGCCTACTTTAATTTTTATTGTTTTGTTCAAAAGTGTTTCTACTAAAATCATTTTATGTTTTACCAATATATTTGATTTTTATTTATGCATTCCACTCACCAATATTGTGTTCTAGTTTAGTACTTATTCATATATTTTAGCTGAAGTATGATTTCATATTTGTTTTTCTTCTTGTTTTCAGTATTATTCTGTAAATGTTCTTTGGTTTTCTTTATTATTGTTTACCATGCTATTTGTGTATTGTTGGCTGACATGTAGAGCCCGGGAATAAAAGCACAAAGTTATCAATTTCTCTATTTAATTGTGTTTGCCTTTCCACGTTACCAAGTGTTACATGTACAAAACAAGTGCTTGCCAACAAAGTTCCCAAGAACATGATACTATTATAACTGTCAAAATGTACATTCCACTAAACATTTTATGTGACATAAAATATTACCTTTTGTTGTTTTTAACACACTATCTTTCAAACCAGTTTCAGCGATGAAAATGATTGAACTTAAATATAAAGGACGATATGTGTTTAATTTCAATCCTGCTCTTGTGTAACAGACATAGATGAAACTCAACATTTAAAGAGAGCTTTTAGGCAAATAATTTTTTTGTTTAAATAAGTAATTAAATAAGGGCATTTACCTATGCTCAGTTTGCATAATTTGCAATAACTTTTCAAATATGCACAAGATAAAGCTCTGCAGCTAAGACAGTCAAGCAAGTCTCAGTGTGATGGCAGTATTTCACCATGTTATTTTGACTGTTTAGACAAAGAGATTTTGTGAACTCTCTGTTGTTGAAATCACAAGACCCATACGTCTTTTAATAACTTGCAGACTTATGATCACACACTGTTCCTCTGCATATGGTAGAGATGTGCGGTCAGCTGGAGAGCACCCCAGCTGCACGTCAGGTGTTTGACGTGGACTTCCTGAGGTGGGCGAGAGCATCGCAGGCAGCGGATCCCATGTCGCCCTCTGGGGTGCCGGGAGGCTCGAAACTGAGTATTATGCTGGCTTCCTCTAGGCACCGCATCACCTCCTTGAGTTGCTGCTGCGAGACCTTGTTGCTCCGTGAGAGCAGCACCATGAGTGGAGCATGCAGCTCGTACAGTATCGTACCTGCCAACATCAGACATTGCCATGTAGCTGGTTGCGTTCAGATGATTACATTCAAAATGAAATTAACTGTTAAATTATTTTCCTGCTGTAACTGCTTGCATTTTAGTGTAAAAAATTATATGTGGACATACAGTAATTTTGGTAGAAAATTATGGAAAGTTATTGTGCTGTTAAGCATCTTGACAGAGGCATGAATTCTAGTTTGTTTGGTCTGCTGCAGTGTAAATTTTTACATGTGTTGAAAGTATATACAAAGAGCAGAAAGAAGAAACTGAGCAAGGTATTCAGAATAAGCTTAATTTGAAGTTAATCAGCTGTATCTGGCAGGACTGTAGCTTGTAGTACATAGGTGCACATGAGAGGTGGATCTTTCTGTAAGAGCACATCCTGGCTGGAGTTTTTTTTTGAGGCCTAAAATTAACCTGCACAAAAATTGTTTATAATGGCACCCAATTAAAGTATGTACTTAGTGTAAAATAATGGTTGCAAGATGTTACTGATACGGCTTATACACCAGGATACTATCTTGCATATAGCTCTTTCAACACAAAATAATTTTGGTCTATCCATTTTTATCTGTGTGCCTTTCCAAACAGCCTGTACTATTTTTGAGCTAACTGACATTATTTATTTATTTCCGTGACAGTCATATGAAGAAACAATTCAAATTAAACGGCTACAAGTACACTGAAGAGCCAAAAAAACTGGTATACCAGCCTAATATTGTGTAGGGCCCCCGCGAGCACGTATAAGTGCCGCAAAACGGTGTGGCATGGACTCTACTAATATGTGAAGGTATGCATGAGGCGATATACACCATGAATCCTGCAGGGCAGTCCACAAATCCATAGGAGTGCGAGGCGGTGGAGATCTCTTCTGAACAGCACGTTGCAAGGCATCCCAAATGTACTCAATAATGTTCATGTCTGGTGATTTAAGTGGCCAATGGAAGTGTCTAAAGTCAGAAGAGTGTTCCTGGAACCACCCGGTAGCAACTCTTGACGTGTGGGGTGTCACATTGTCCTGCTGGAATTGTCCACGTCAGTCAGAATGCACAGTGGACATGAATGGGTGCAGGTGATCGGACAGGATGCTTACGTATCTGTCACCTGTCGGAGTCGTATCTAAACGCATCAGGGGTTCCATTTCATGCCAACTGCACACGCCCCATACCATGACAGAGCCCCCACCAGCTTGAACAGTCCCCTGTTGGCATGTAGGGTCCATGGATTCATGAGGATGTCTCCATACCTGTACACATCTATCAGCCCGATACAATTGAAAACGAGACTCTTCAGACCAAGCAACGTGTTTCCATTCATCAACAGTCCAATGGCGGTGTTGGCGGGCCCAGGCGAGGCGTAAAGCTTTGTGTAGTTCAGTCAACAACGGTACACGAGTGGGCCTTCGGCTCCGAAAGCCCATATCAATGATGGTGCGTTGAAAAGTTTGCACGCTGGCACTTGTTGATACCCTAGCATTGAAATCTGCGCCAATTTGAGAAAGGGTTGCACGTCTGTCACGTTTAATGATTCTCGTCAGTCGTGGTTTGTCCCGTTCGTTCACGATCTTTTTCCGGCCGCAGTGATGTCGAAGATTTGATGTTTTACCCGGATTCCCGATATTCACGGTGCACTCGTGAAATGCTCGTACGCGAAAATCCAAATTTTATCGCTACCTCGGAGGTGCTATGTCCCATCTCTCGTGCGCCAACTATAACATCACGTCCAAACTCACTTAAATCTTGATGACCTGCCATTGTAGCAATAGTAACCGATCTAGCAACTTTGCCAGACGTTTGTTGTCTTATATAGGCGCTGCCGACCGCATCACGTTACTCTGATTGGTTCCATACCTCTGTTATTTGCATACGTATGCCTATAGCAGTTTTTTTGGCTCTCTAGTGTATTATTATTAGCAAAATTTTGCTGTCAGAAAATAAGGCGGAAAAAAAGTTGTGACACGTGTGTAAAACATTCTGAAATTTGTATTGACTAATACACATATTTTTGCTCATTTACAAGTAAACTCAATAAATTCAGAAATTTTACAAAATGGTGTTGTCCTTATCAAAGGAATAATAAGATGGTGCTAAGTGTTAGCACAGTTAGTAGTCACTTAAAGAATTAAATAATCAATATGTAATTATAAATGCAGTATCTGCACAAAAATTGTTCATTATGGCACCCAATTGAACAACTTGCAAAATGGAATAAATATGCTGGATAATGACTTGCTAAACCACTTGTTTGAGTAAAATGAGTTCCTTAAAAGAAGGTATATATTATGTTAAGAGATGGCTGAATTATCGAAGTTTACATCTACAGACCAGTTACAAACAGTATTCGCAAGACTCCATGACTGTAAGTGATTAGTAGAAAACCATTCCCAAAGTAAGTTTACAGGGCTCTAATGCAATATACATTTATCAAATGAAAAATGAGGGAAGATGACAAAAATAGGATATAGCAGTGCTAGTAACCACAGTGAGAAATGTATAACAAAAGTGCAGTAAGCTTGTCCTGTTAGCGGATTACCTGGGGCAAAACATGGAGCAAACTGTAACTGAATAGAGTTGTTGTAGCACACATTAAACTAATAATAGGTATTACTAATGGAACTAAGAAAACAGCTCTCAAAACATGGTTTTGATAACAGCTCGTAATAGTGATGTAAATAAAAATAAAAGTGAGAAAGTTCTTCAATATGGTAAAGCTTACTCGAATGTTGCAGTAGCAGACATTTCTCCAAGAGGTTGTAATGGCGCAGATGTCTGAATTGGCGACTGGAATCACAGCTCGACTTTACTCGCTCAGTAGAGACGTGAAACTCAAATAAAGGTGCCATATTAAAAATAAAAGAATTCAAGTCTCAGATTATTTCCTCAGTATTTTTATTTCAAGTTAAAAAAACAGTTTTCATTCTTCCATTAATGCAGAGTCATGAACAGTCAAAAAAATGTCTACGAAAGTGGTAAAAGCTTTTAACTCAGATTGCTGACGCAACCTCAACTACGATTTCAGAAAAAGTAAACCCATGACAATGTTAATGTTACCTATGGTGGAGGAATAAACAATGTGCAGTAAGTAGATTGTACGCAGGGCTTTCAAAAGTGCTCCGTTTGCAGTGAACAGCCTGTAGTAAACTATAAAGTAAACAATATGCATGATGTCTTAGTCTTCAGATAGGTTCAACATTGGTGAGAGGAGGGCTAAAGCCCTTGTCACCTGCCAAATTTTCACCTTCAACTATATTTGACAATGAAATTTGAAGACAAAATACGGTCATCAAATTTTTCCTTCCAACAAATTTTATCAAATAATCTTGAATTTGTTTGAAAGTGTGTCACACTGTCAATTTTTTTTACTGGGAGAATCAAATTTAAATGATTATTTAAAAATTATTTTCATAGCGAGATATTTTTTTTATTTTTCCATGCAGTCCATTTCCAGAAGAAATGTAAGGATTGTTGTAATTTATTTTTGCTTCTTTACTACATTAAAACGTTACTTAGCAGAGATGTTTCCTGGACAATGAAATCTAATGCCTCTGAGTTCGTAATATTATGTGCAATATTCACTTAAAACAGCGTTCATGCCCTGATGTCATCTACATAAATTAATTATCTTCATAACCTACTTCGTTTCCAGCAATTGCTCGTTATTTTTAAGTTTCTTGATGTCCATTTTTGTTGTTTGCAATTCTGATTGGCTGAGACCATCAAACATCAAAGAAATTTCAGAATCGGTCCAATCTTCAAATGTTTGATGGAAACTGAAGGCATCCAACTTCCTCAGACAAATATGGCAGCTTTTGTGACGTTTTGATGTCGTCATAACTGTCCAATGTTATTTCACCAAACTTATTGGAAGCAGTTTACAGTGTGACAGGGGCTTAACGAAAGCCAGCTTCCGTACTAAAAGTACAGACCTGTCATGCTGGCTAGTCTGAAGACTGAACAAGGTGATACGAGATAGGGAGGAGAAGAAGTTAATGAATAAAGGTGGAGGAGAAAGCAAGGGTATCCAGAGGAAACTCCCCACCACTGCAGTGTGCATAACCGTTCCCGTCTGATTACCCGCACTAGCGGCTGTCTGGGATTGAACCAGAAATCTTAGAAATGGGGGGCTAGGGACTAATAAGCTCTATAAGTAAACTTTATAAACTCAAACTTTTCATTAGGGAAAACGTAAGTACTTTTCACAGAAGTGTTGTAACATATTCTAAAGAGGATGAATTCACTTCTGGCAGTATAGTGTATGTGAGATTATAAACGTGGTACGTATTACCCGTGATGTTAAAGAGTGAAACCAAGTTGAAATCTGCAATGGCGAATGGGCTGAAAAGTAATGCTGCAAGGAAACACAATAGGTTCGTTCCATTCAGCTGCTCTTACTTATGTGCTAAAGACACTGGAAGCAGTATGGAGATGGGTGTTCCATTAATTGGGGCAAAATGCCCCCTGATGCTTTTGTTTTCGAGCAAAGAGTTGTAAGGGCAAATCGTCTGCTGTATAGGAATTTGATAGTCTGGGAAGTCAGCCATATTTCTTGTTTACAAATGTAATTTTGCATGGTTAATGGGCAGAATTAAAAAAAAACGGGGGAACCTTGTTCTGTGAGACATCTGCTATATCTTACATCTTTGTATGTTTACACATGCTGACCACTAAAGGTGTTCAAGTGGCTTCAAAGGGGTTACCAACTTTTTTTTTTTTAACGTGGATGACTTTGACATGCAACTCTTACAACTGTCGAGGAGCAAAAAGAGAGGCAGAATAGAGCAAATCTAAGCAGTTCGGTTAAAGTCGTCTGAATTTTTTTAATGTTAATTTCTAACATGGCTCATGTAGGAAAATAATCACTCCATCAATATGTAAAGCCCAGTCAATACACACAGGCATCTTTAATTAGCAATAAGGTGATCACTTTCTTGTTCACCTCCACTTGTATCAAACTTGTGTAGTGTGATGTGAATTCACCCGCTATGTTCACTTTCTTGCATAAAAAAGATGTTCATGTATACTGGGCTTAAAGTGAATCTCTTATAAACCTAATATTTGTAAAGAGAGTGAGAGAAAAAAGTGTGTGTGTGTATGTATGTATACATGCATATCTCAGTAAATAAATGATGTAGAATACAATAATTTCTCATCAGGTAAGTTAAATCTACAGACTGAGCAGAGTGACACAATGATAACTTTTTGGACTCGCATTCGAGAGGACTCTGATTCCATTCCTGTTTTCCATGGTTTCCCAAAATTACTCCAGGTGAACGCTGGGATGGGTCCTTAACAAAGACTATGGCCGAGTCCTTCACATTCCTTCACCAATCCCTCTTCCCTGAGCAGCTCGCTCCATCTCTAATGGCCTCGCTGTCGACAAGACATTAAGCCCAGCTACCTACCTACCTTCCCGTAAATCTACAGCTGCCACTTTTACTTTTACCCTATTGAATATATTCAAAGAGAAAAAAAATTAGTGGAAATGGTTATGAAAATGTACATTATGGCCATCCTGTGCAGGTTGCTAAAGGGAAAGATAAAAGTAGAAAGTGGTATCTGTAGTTTAATCCATTGGTTTTAATTGTGTGTAATAATATCCCATTATTACAGATCTAATTTTCGATAAATTCAGCTAGCCGGGAGTGCATAGTGCAGTCTTGGGAGGGAACGTCGCAATGCTTCCTTATGGCCAGACTTCACCTTGAGGCATTAAAGTTGTTGCTATGGATTCCCCTTAAAGCTGTTGCCTGGTTTGAAAGCCGTGATAATTTGGTATAGAGAAATACATGTTAATGAAATTTGGTTTTTTTTGGCATACCTGTTAAAGATAGATATGTTCACCAGCAACTTTTTTGATCAGAAAAATATGAGCTTCTTTGCTATCAGAGCTTTTTGTAACATTAATGTATCTGGAAAGATCAGGAAATTAGTCATTTTTAAATTACTGAAAACCAATTTGCTATATTTTCATTGATACAGAGCTTGAGAGTATATTTGATCACAGGTAGGTTTTTGTTTCAAGCATATATCTTCAAAATTAGCTTCAAAAACAGAATTTCATTAACATGTATATCCCTATACCAAATTTTCACTATAAAACCAGGCAACAGTCTTAAGAAAGCCAAACCAAACATGTATGCTGCTGGGATGTCAGAGGGCATGTATCTGTTACTAGTGATGCCTTACAGTATAGGCTGTTCGCGATATAGTGAGCACTTTTGAACTCAACCTTTGAAAAATGGCATTGCCCCTACCTGCGTATATTTTAATGGGCATAGGGACTGGCATGCACCCAGTTAAGTTGGTAATGACCAAGGGAAAGTAGTTCCGTGTTTTAACGTTGAATTAAAGGTGTTAGGTAAACATTTATAAATATATATATTTTTAATTCATATAAGTGTAATGAATAGGAAATATATAAGATATTTAATTTCCTCACAATTACACATTTTTACTTGACCGACGAACGAATAAAGTGATGAGACCCACGGCAATGTTAATTTCTACATACGATAGAAGAATACATGAAGTGCATGCAAGTAGTTCTTAAGCAAGGCTTTCAAAAGTGCTCAGTTTACCGTGCAACAGTCTTTAGTTTGTAATAGTTTCGTGCTTACTGTACTACTCTCGTTAGCCAACGTCATAACTCACGCACGCACCTGCAAGGTCACACTGTCAAGGTGACAGGTGAGCTGGCGCCAAGTGCACATGCTGCTTTTACGACGCTTCCACGCACGACCCTCGCACGCATTTCCGCCTATCCCCGATATCCGGAGCTTCGCGCTACCGCAGTAAAATCTTCTTGGTTTCTAGTAGATATAAAATGAGAGTTCTAGAGTAATAGCCTAAAACAAATTTAGTTTAAATTCATTTAAATATAGTAGCAAATGAATTAAGAAGGCATTTCCTGTGGTCTGAATTTACATGGTTATATTCCCGAACTGGCTATATTTCCTCTAGAACTCAAGCACGCAAAGTACCTCCAGCCACACTTAAAATCTGAACCAATGATTTTAATCAGTAAAATTATTTTATTGAAACATCGGTTAATGAGCTGATATCTACTGGAGAATCAGTGGAATGCATTAAGGTTTTACTGCCTGGCTAGTGTAATTCACTAGGAACCAGTATAAATCACGGTTTACTCCGTGAATACCAGCAACTTTGATCAGTAGAATTTTACTGATTCAAATAGAGCAGTTTAAACAGATCTGCATTCAAATCCGCTGATTTGGAGTAATTTTAACTTTCGACCTGGAGCCTCGAGCCTGAAGAAAGCAGGGCGGTGTGAGTGAGTGAAGAGATTTGGGCAGCTCTTAACAGCGAGGTCTTGAGAGCCGACGAGAGTGACAGGTGAGTATGGAGTAGGGCCGGAATGAAAGAAAGGCGGAAAAGGGAGATCCTAGAGAAAACCCGCCGACCATCGGCATCGTCCGGCATGATTCCCACTTGCGAGAATGCGGGAGTGGCCCGGCCGGGGGTTGAACCCGGTTCACCGTGGTGGGAGGCGAGTAGGCTAACCGCTCAGCCACCACGGCCCCAAAGCAGAAGGTGTGGGTGACGTACCTCTGAGTCTGGTGTATCCGGGTTCGAGAAAATCGCAGACGGCTAGCAGCTGGCGGCAGATGTCCCTCTTCCTGAGCAGCAGTCGCTCGGGCAGTTGGTCGATGAGGTAGTCGGCCACCTTGCCGTATAGCTGGCTGAGGCTGTGCAGCGCGCCCAGACGGAGGTAGTGGTTCGCGTGCAGCACGTTGCGGTACTTGTGCAGGAAGCCCTCCAGCCCCTCCACGTCGTTGCCGTCGATCTCCTCCGCCTCCTCGCCTATCCTGCACGCACACCCAACATGAGTTAGACCAGTTGCTCTCAAACTGTGCTCCGAGGACCACTGGTGGTCCATGACTAGATCTTAGTTGAGTTGAGAGATTTAGGCGGCTCTTAAAAACGAGGTCTTGAAAGCCGATGATGAAGTGAGGTGAGAATTGAGCAGCGTCGGAGTGCAAGGGCGAAGAAACGGGACATACCCGAGAAAACCCGCCGACAGCGGCATCATCCAGCACGATTACCACTTGCAAAAAGCCAGGAGTGACCCGGTCGGGGATTGAACCCAGTTCACCGTGGTGGGAGACGAGCAGGATAACCGCTCAGCCATCGCGGCCTCGCTAGGTCTTATCATTTCCCCTAATATGAGATACATCGTTCTAAACATTGATAATGATTCTAAATCCATTCTGTTTAATGCATTCAGTTATTTCCTAACAGTACACATTATTATTTGAACAATTATGGACAATAAGGCATTTAATATGATGGCAACAGACTGACAGAAAGTGTGTTAATGATGAGTTTGAGTTGATTGACTATAACCAAACAGAGATATTAAAAAGGACTTTAATTAGAGTTCAAATAGACAAAAAATATTGGGCTCACTGAGAAATAAAAAGAATAATAGTGGAGATAGATTAATGCTGTAAATAACAGCTGTGTGAATAAATAAAAAATTAAATTAAGTTATTTTATTTTTATTAAGACCTCCATCCATCACGAACTCGGATACGCCCATCATAGGCGTTCAAGTAACAATATATAACATGCAAATAATTCCAAGAAAGAATTACGTCAGAAAAAAAATACTGAACGACACAATACAACGCAAATGTAACATACATATAATTCCAAGCAGGAATGTAGTCAGATGACACCCTAAAAACGACACAACACAACCAGAATTGGTGGCCAAACAGCGAAACAAGTATGGAATATGAAAACTATTACAAAAACTGGACGAATGACGAAGACAGCACAAACGAACACAAAGGCTGGAACAGATGTAAGTATGGAATACACAACGACGACAATACATACGAAAATATCAAGCTTTCTTCAACGACAACAGGTGCAACGTTTTGGGATCTGAAATATTTTCCCGTCTTCAGGCACACAGTCCGAGAGACACCTACAGACTGACTATCGAAATTGTATGTATTGCTACGCACAGACTCCCGCACTGAACGCGGGCTTCCTGTTATCTGGTTATGCGTGGTCCATCGCAGTGTGTAGGGGAGGGGGGACACCTCAAACCTTCCACCAGGCAGACTAGCTCACTGCTCCGTCACCTGGCAGCCAGGGCCCCTTGCTGTTGGAGCCGACGACTTGAGAGGATGAACAAGATTTTTTTGGCAATCCTTTTGCCTGGCGCGACGCCGCATTTGGAGAAAATTCTGGCCCATAGCCGATGAAACTATTAATACCACCCACCCCCCAACATGAGAGCAGTCTGTCTTTGTGGTAGCCATCCGGCTGAAGTGTGGTAATTAGTAAATGTCTGGTGCAACGTGGGAAATCAGCGGAGGGTGCGAGACGGCGCCGCGGCAGACGAGTGATTGCACCGTGTGGACGGCCGAGAGGGCGTGGTACTCTATGAGTAGAGGACTACTGCACATGGGGGCGCTCGGAGATCTGTAGAACATTTCGGAATGGTGGAATATGGACTGAATTAAGGTGAGACTATACGAACATGTGATACGGACTTTATTGTAAATATTGGAACTGACAAATATGGACATATCATTTATAAAATAATTAAGTGGATTTTGATAAACTGTTTATTGGGACTGACTTTGAATTATTTGAATGTATTAATTTCCTTGAGTTTATTGTAAATTGCACTGATTAAATTGATTAATTGTAAATAGCAAGTGACAGCAATTTATTGTGAGATATTCTGTTGATAGTTTTTTCTTTGTAGTTATTGTAAATAAATTAGGAAATTATTATTAAAACCTCGATCCTTTAAAGAAACTAGCTAAGCCCACCAACTTGGAGAAATTGTAACACTTGTGTCAGAAGTGGGATAGAGGCATTCATTCAATGATAGAATTGTGAATTAGGTCATACAGTGGATTGGTGATTGTTGAGTAGTAATAGCATTATGCAGCATAAATAGAATAGTTTCACAGTGAATGATAACTAGGAGAATGTTGGCAGATATGGACACTGCGTGCTTAATAGAAGAACTAGGTTGCCAAATAAGTAATGTTAAGGAATCTGCAAATAGGCAAATCAATACTGTAAATGATGATGTATGTAGCCAAATAAGTGGGTTTAGCGAATATGTGAATAGCCAAATAAGCAATGTTGTATATAGTGTTAATGAAAATGTAAATAGTCAAATTAGTAGCGTTAGCGAATTAGTGGACAGGAAAATAGACGCTGATAAGGAAGTGGTGGGCAGGAAAATAGACAGTATTACCGAAATAGTGGACAGGAAAATAGACAGTATTACCGAAATAGTGGATAGGAAAATAGACAGTGTAAATGAAAATGTAAATTGGAAAATACAAGGCGTGAGTGTTGTCGTTGAAAATTTAAATAACATGATTTACAATGTAAACGATATGGTATACAAAAAACTTGTATGTGTTACTGAAAGAACGTGAGCGCTCTCAAGCAGGACAGGCAAGCATTCTACAGCGGCAGAGAAGAACAAACTCGAGTCCAGAGGCTGAGGAGGAGCTGAGATCGACCTCCCAGCGAGCCGATGAATGTAGGCAGCGAGGAGAAGGTAGAGGTCGCCGCTAATACAGCCATCGCAAGAGCAGACCAGCAATTTTGCAGTGTCTGTACGCCTCAGCCAGGGGTGGGTTAAGGCCTTGCAATAAAGTCCGCCTCCTATGATGGGCAGGCACCTTGGTGCGAATACCGGCACCAGTTCGAGATCGTCGCCACCCTGAATGGCTGGAGTGAAAGCAGTGGGCGTAATACCTAGCGGCTGTAATGAGCGGCCCTGCACTGAACATACTGCAGTCTGTACCCTGAAATCTTCGACTGAAGTACTCCATACCGATGTCGGCATTAGTAGTTATATAATGTACCTTCGAACGCAGGTTCGATGGTGCGGAGCCGCGGAGCCAAAGATGAATGCAAGAGCATAAAAAAGTCATGAAAAAAAAGTGTCATGGCAGCCAGTTGGCGGCCATGTTGGCCGCCAGTGTCCGCCATGTTGGCAGCCAGTGTCCGCCATTTTGCCAGCCAGTAAAAGAGTTATGTAAAAAGTTATGTAAAAGTTATGTAAAAAAAGCCAGTAAAAAAATGTATAATTTTTTTCTGTACCGAGCACGAGGGTTTCCTCAGAGTCTTTCATGACCGCCGCCGCCATTTTGCCAGCCAGTAAAAAAGTTATGTAAAAAGTTATGTAAAAGTTATGTAAAAAAATTTCCCCTGCGCCGGGGTGGGGTGGCTAGCCAGTGTGTGTCATGGCCGCCGCCAGTGTGCAATGGCCGCCATTTTGCCAGCCAGTAAATTAAAACTTATGTAAAAATTTTATTAAATTTTTTTTAAAATAATGTATTGGATGAGGCATGCAATAACATGTCGGCCATTTTGTCAGCTAGTACAAGTAGGAGGCCATTTTGCCAGCCAGTAAATTAAAACTTATGTAAAAAATTATTAAAAATTATTGGTAGCCATATTGGATGAGGCCCGCAATAACATGTCCGCCATGTTGGCCGCCAGTGTCCGCCATGTTGGCAGCCAGTGTCCGCCATTTTGCTAGCCAGTAAAAACATTTATAATTTTTTCTGTACCGAGCGCGGGGGTTTCCTCCGAGTCTTCCATGACTGCTGTCGCCATTTTGCCAGCCAGTAAAAAAGTTATGTAAAAAAAGCCAGTAAAAAAATTTATAATTTTTTTCTGTACCGAGCGCGAGGGTTTCCTCCGAGTCTTTGACAGGTCGAGTACGGCAAACCCAACGCGTGCAAAACCACTTGAATTTTAAAAAAAAGACTTAAAGTGTGTTACCCCGATTGAAATAAATTACACTCGGCGACATGTGCGGGCACTAGAGTTAAAACCTTTCCCAATCAGCCGTCATATCTCGCCAAATAAGAATTGTGTGCGGGTCATTTAAGAAAAATATTGTATGGAGGAGTAGTGAGTCACGCGCCTGCCTCTCTCCCCACACATCGTTAAATAGGGGTGTGGAGATAGGGGTGCATTTACAACACAGCGTATCGCCCCTCAGCCAGCAGATTGAAATAAATTAGGTCACGCGCTGTTAAACAACAGAGTAGCGGTGAGAAATCTTTCACACACTCAGTGTGATCTACTGCAACCCTGCCCTCAGCCCGGCAGATTGAAATAAATTATCCGCCGTCACGCGATGTTAATTACAGTGGGTAGGGGCGATAAGACGTACAATTGGTGGCACAAGGCGCCTCGGAGCCATAGTCAAGCAACAATTGATTTAAATAACGGACGCCTTCAAAACCTACAGCTGCTGCGCTAGTCCCCGAGGGTGCAGCGAAACGCCATATTGAAATCAATTCTCCCATCATTTCTAACTTGCACGTCCGGACAAAGTCAGACGTGAGTAAAACAAGCAATCCCCTGTACGTCCCAAAGAAAAAGCCACAGGTCTATCGTACTTTCGCCAAAAAAAAAAAAAAAAACATAAATAATTTAGATTTACAGATTTGTGTAGCAGTATAATGGAAGTTGTCACACAGGAAACTAGGCTGCCAGTACGTATTAGTAACATTGACAAGGCGGTGGAAACCGGTCCATTTAAATCGAGACACGGAAAATTATTGCCGGGAACAGTTCGCGCAATTATATGCGGCCCTTCAAATTCTGGGAAGACTTGCGCCCTCCTGAGTTTGTTGGAAGAACAAAACGGTCTCTGTTTTGAAAATGTATACCTTTATTCTAAATCACTCCACGAGCCGAAGTATTTGCGTCTAGCAAAAATTCTGCAAGGAGTTGCGGGACTACAATATTTCCCCTTTAGTGAAAATGAATCGGTTATAAAGCCAGAAGAAGCGCTACCAAACTCAGTGTTTATATTTGACGATGTAGCGTGCGAAAAACAAACAAATATCCAGCGATATTTCAGTATGGGACGACATATGGCTGTATACGTCTTATATCTGTGTCAAACATACTCGCGCATGCCGAAGCAGCTTTTACGCGACAATGCCAATTTCCTGGCCANTTATATCTGTGTCAAACATACTCGCGCATGCCGAAGCAGCTTTTACGCGACAATGCCAATTTCCTGGCCATATTTCATATGGACGACATGAATTTACGCCACATATATTCAGATCATGTAAATAGTGATATGCTTTTTGACAGCTTTAAAGAAATGTGTGCGCATTGCTGGAACGAGACGTACGGTTTCCTCGTAATTGCAAAAGATTTTCCAATTGATAAAGGACGGTATCGCAAAACATTTGATCATTTCATTATTGGACATCAGTGAAGTATGAGTTACTCCGTATCCAAATTTGGCCATAGCGGCCTGAAACGCGCACCGGAAAGCTGCATAATGGCCACCTACGATGGGAATTGTAGTTTTGAGGGTAAGCGGGCCAAAAACCTAGGCATTCCCAGGCATGACGGGGACGCTGTTAACGTATCGTTTGTGCGAAGTGTTACATCTGATGCGCTGCGACCGCTGCTAGCACTGCAAACAACTATTGAGGCGCATTTACGCACATTAGTGCCAAGTATGACT